>MU224975.1:256186-277277 GCA_018584345.1 Thuja plicata | reverse complement strand
TTATGATATGATCAAGGAAATTGATATAATTGATATTGTTGATATTTGAAAGTATTGATTCAGGGATTTGATAAATTGAGAAATGGGGCCCAAAGTCTAGGCGACCATTTTAGGGTGCATACACTATGATCTGAATTTTGTTCAAGGTGTACACAATAGTACCAATAGCTTCCCTCCAATGAACATGTGATACATTTCCTTCCAGCAACATAGTTCTTGCAGCATCTAATATTGTTTTGTTTCTTCACTCTGCTATCCCATTCTGTTGTGGTGTCCTAGGTGCAGATGGTCTGTCTATATATTCCATGCTCTTCATAGTAGGTATTAAATAAATCTGATGTAAATTCACCACCTCTGTCTAATCTCAAACATTTTATCTTCAAACCAGATTCATTCTCAACTTTTGCTTTGAATAACTTGAATTTGTCAAATGCTTCAGATTTCTCTCTTAAATATGTAACCCACATCATTCTAGAAAAGTCATCAACAAAAAGTATAAAGTACATTTCACCATAGAAAGATCTTGTTCTTGTAGGACCACACAGATTTGTATGCACCAAATCCAACTTCCTTTTTGTTGAATAAGATTTTATTTTAAAACTACTTCTAGTCTGCTTCCCCATAACACACTCTCTACACATAGTGTTAGATGGCTTCACAATCTTAGGTATACCTCTTACAATATTAGTCATACTTGCCTTCACAGTGTTATCAAAGTTAACATGACATAATCTTTTATGCCATAGCCAACTGTCATCAACCTTCGCAATAAAACAAGAAATGGATGTATTCAATTCAAATACATTACCTCTAGATTTAGTACCAGATGCTATCAAGTTTCATGTTTTGATTCTAATAGAGAATTTCCCATCAATGAATTTTAATTGATAACCTCTGTCCACTAGCTTCTCAACACTCAATAGATTATGCTTAAGGCCATCAATAGATAATACATTGTCATTATTAGTCTTTTCATCCAAAGACATGGATCCAACTCCAATGATAAGCTTAGGAGTAGTTTCACCAAATCTAACACCACCACCATCATATCTTTTCAGACTCACAAACTTATTTTTATCTCCAGTCATATGATGTGAAAAACCACTTTCTATTACCCATTTAGATTTCTTTTCAACACGGGAAACTAAGGATTTTTCTTTTATTAGAATAACTGAGAGGGGGGGGGGTGAATCAGTGGCCTTAACAATTATTCCAAAAGATCCAATAACTGAGAGGGGGGGGGGGGTAAATCAGTGGCCTTAACAATTATTCCAAAAGATCCAACCCAAAAATTATCTCTCAAATATAATACCTTCATATATCTTACAGCCCCAATTTAAACAAGATATATGTCATAAATAATCCTAACAAATATAAATTGCTCGGTAAGATATACTGTTTATCTTTTCTGTACTTTAACGAGTAGCAGCAAATAAACTTAGTGTTAAACGACCAATCCAGTTTCAATTATGTGTAAAAAAATATATCAATGCAATGAAACATATACACATTTGACACGTATATTTTAATGTGGAAACCCAATATGGGAAAAACCACCTGGGACCGGTAACCCAAAATATTTTCACTCTTCTGAAGTGAGCTCGGTGAAGAGCAACCCTGTTAAAGGTTACAATACACACTGTTAAGTGAGACCTTGTTAGAGGATTTAAAACCAATTGTTTGTCTTTTGACCTAGCACTCACTATGTTGTCAACAATAAAAACTTTTGATACTCTTGAGTATCTCAATACAATAAGGACTGTTAAATCCCACTCAGTTAAGAGATTTTATGAATGAATGGTTAAACTGATACAATAAATGATCTATTCAAAATACAACTTTGATTTGCAAATATTCAGATCTATTGTTAGTCCAATAATACCTCTCTGATCAATATGTACTTCAGTTCCTTTGCTCTCTTTCTTTATTCTGCTCGGTGAATGCTCTGTCCTCTATTGCTTGGTGTCTATAGAATTCCTTGGCTTTGTTCTTCAACCTATATGATCATATCTGCATGAAGAGTTCTATCTTCACACAAAACATACTCAACATTCCTCTTCTTGATAAAGAATTCCTTGTCTCTTTATATAGACATGATTAGCTGCTCAATCTCCTTATTTTTGTCCTAGATCTCTCCTTGATCCGTAAAACTTGCCATGATTTTATTTATCCTGTAAATATCTCCTTTAGTTTTATTCCATAAATCTCTCCTTGATAACTGTGAATAAAATGCGCTTTTAATCTCCTTCCTTGCTTTAGCTTAACTGAACGTTGATAATAAAAAAATCAATCAGTCAATCCCTAGATTGTATCTCTGTCAGCTAAGTAATTTTGTCATTCTTTAACTCCAGTTATACTCGGTCATCAACTTCGATTATGCTCGGTCATTAACTCTTGCTCGGTAAGACTTGCTCGATTATTGTTATGCTTGGTATACACTGCGACCTGCTCGGTGTTCACTGTCACTCAGTGTATACATGCCTTTTATGTTTTACCAACCACATAAACTTTGTCTCTTTAGATCTTCAAGATTATGACAATATGTCTATGAACAATCAAACCATATCAAGTTAACATCAATGACAATACAATACATTAATTGATTTAATGTCTTGCGTTCACTTTTGCAGCTTGATGATCATCAACTTGTCATCTTCAAACATTCAATCAGTTATAGTTCATCATCTTTATGTATAGGCTCATCATCCTTAATGGCAATAAATCTAATTTCATCATAGTCACATCATCATCATCGTCAGATATGCCTTCACTGGCATAATAACATTCCTTGTCTTTTGAATACTTAGATTTGTAAAACTTAGGTTTATGCTTTGGAACCCTTGTAGGACATCGAGATGCAAAATGACCAATCATGTTACATGAAAAACATTTCAAAGGTAATTTGCCTTCAATTTACCCTTACCTCTCTTTTCTCTTCTAGTGACCAGGGCTGCCACTTCATCTAGATTTATTTATTCCTTATGTATCTGTTCCCATCCATCAGCATAGTCTCCAAGCTCTTCTCTCAAGTCACCATTGCTGGTGTTCGCAATTCTAGATAAGGTCTTTTTGTTTCTATGGACAGTCGCCTTTAATGGTGACTCTACTTTAGGTAAAGTATCTCCCAGTTTTGCGGCCTCAAAAGTAGTTATCTTACCAATCAACATCTCTCTAGTGAAGTTCGATGTCAAAGGTATAATCTCTTCTATAGCTTGTACTTTATTTTTGTATATAGGTGTCAAAGATCTGAGTATCTTCATAATCACTTCTTCCTCACTGTAAGTACCTCCAGAGTTTCTGATGCCAGCAACTACCTCAAAAATTCTTTGTGCATATGCCCTAATGTTTTCATCATCTCTCATCTTCATTGATTCCATCTTTGTCTTCTAGTTTTGTAGCTTTTCATATTTAGTAAACTTATCTCCAATATACAGTGCTTCCAATCTTTTCCAAATCTCATGTGCAAATCCAAGTCTTTTACTTCAATTAATTCACCTTTAGAAAGTGCATTGATCAATGATTCCCTTGTGACCATTACATGAAATAGCTTCTTATCATCTTCAGTAGCCTTCTCCAATTCATCTTCAGTTGATATATTTTCCTTCTTTTTCATGATCATCCAGTAGTCAATTTCCAAGCATAGCAAATGTGTTATCATCTTGTTCTTCCATCTGTCAAAGTTTTCAGGATCAAATTTTAGACTATGATTTTTGTAGTAAGTCATCTTTAGGATCACCTCAAGCTGTTAAGCTTTATCTCTAAGGACCAATATCTCCGATACCAATTTTTAGGAATAATAGTCCACAAGCACAACTGAGAGGGGGGGAGTGAATCAGTTATGATATAAAGTATTAAACTTTAAACTTTATAAACCCAAAATTCAATGCAAATGATAACATAGTAAATGCCAACACAATAACATAATACTTGTTGTCAAGGAAACCCTATTAAAGGTAAAACCCCAGTGGGAATTAGCACTCACAAATGATGTACTAAGAGTATAGTATCCTTGTTAAAATATTTAGCCCTATTACGAGCTTATTACAACATTACAGTACACAGTCCCTATTAAAGGACAACCCCTGTTAGGAGTCAAGAGTAACAGTGGGCTCACTACCCAGGCACAATTCCCAAATAAGGTTAAGGCCACCCTCAAGGATTCACAATCTGAACAAGTGTATATAGAAAATATACAATCCAGTGAACTTTATGATAGCAACTATCTTTGTTTGGTCAGTTCCAATGAAGTATTCTTATCACAAACTCTTCTCTACATCTAGTAGCCAACAAGCCTCACAACTTTCACACTTCTCTACCTTTTCAATCTCTACCACATCTTTCCAAAAGAAAATATCTCTCATATATACCCTATTACAATAATTCATTATGTCGGCCAATTAAGCTTTCCAAATACACAAATAAATAATTAGGTCGGCCAATTAGGATTTCCCGATATACAAATATTTGTTTAAACCCTTGCTAAGATACACACGGTACCTAGAACAAGTAAACATCAATTACAATCCATCATTTATACTCCAAGATCCGCAATCCACACTCACAATTCATAATACATGCTACATGTCTAAAGTCGACCACCAAATAGGTCTCCTCCATAATACACGCCACATCTAATGTCACCAGTACTCTCACAACTATACATCAATAAAGAACATTCCTCAATGTGTCCTCTGTCATCCCATAAGCTCGCATACTCAAAAACATCTTCATCTGTAAGATATACACAAAATATAGAGACCTTCTTTGTCAAGCATTATTGTCACAATCCAAAAACTTGTCTTCACTAAATCATTTGTAACATCATCAATATGTAATCTCAAGTCAAGAGACCTAAGGAATAAGTTCATCACAAATCTATCTCCATATCCCTGACTTTGATTGTTCTAAATCATCCGTACAGTGATCGTACACTTCTTATAGTCAAATAACCAGTCTATTGTCTTCACAGAAACATATGTTGACATCAATGACAAAACATGAATACCAATAGCATAAATAGTATCCAAATCAGATATCATCCAACATAGTCTTAGTTGATTGCATGATTATGAGATTGTGACATCTGTCGCATGTTCATTGATATGCGGTATATTTTATACCTTATGTTATGTTTGTTGATCCATTTGGGTAAATGTCAGATTACTAATGTGTCCATCTTTAAGCATATGTTGAATTTCAATAGAGATATTTTATTCTATTAGAGAAGGTGCTTGAAGAATACTTTATGTCATTTCTTATTAAGAGGATAAAGTGTTGTGAAGATCAATGACTCTCATTATCCTGTGATTAAACTTGACTGATCTTTATTCAGTGTGTGATATTGAGATGTTGCCACATGTCCAAAGCCAATGAATGACTAAGAGGTGGGACCAAGTGGATGACAATTGGCTATAATTGGTTGGTTAGATTTGTTGATGGGGAAAATCATTGTCATAGTTGTTGATTACACTAAAATTAACTATCAGACAGCTAAAGTTCTTATCATTTAGCACACGGTGGAAATCGAAGGTGATCTTTTATTCCAGATAAAAAATTAATCAGTGTTTAACGTAAGTCAAAAGGTTTCTCAACGACTAAACTACAGGTAAGATCATCGGTCCTCATGATCCCATGATCAAAGTTGCATGATTATTATTCTATGTGGGATCACGAGATCTTTCCACGTGTACTCGGTTGACAGAGGCTAAAGGAGGTAGGGCCAAGGTGTTAACGTGTTTATGATTGTGATGTGGTGACTTCCTATTGGTTGTTTTTCAGGCCCATCCACATACATGGAAGTTGTTACCAATTTGACCGATTTGAACTGTTGGATGTTGCTAGCTTGAGTGTGATCAATGACTAAGTTTCAAACCACATGATGAAAGGTTTTCAAACTGTTTGTTAACTTGTATGAATTAATGGTGGATTAGACTTAGAAGTGGAAGTTGCAGAGGTATATTATAAATCTAATTCAACCTATTTTTATTTCATTTTGCACCCAACTGAGATTGAAAAGGCCTTTGGAGTTGTTAAGGCTATTGATCAAAGTGTTGTTTTGCAAAGTTTAGTGTGATTCCAAACATTAAAGTTGTAAGTTGGGTTTTCATTCCTCTATGATTTTCTTGAAGATTGTCTAGTTAGATTGTTGGGAAAATTATGGGAAAAGTTATTTATTGGTTCCTGGAGTGTGTTAGGGTTGTGAATTGTTAAATTTGAGTAGGGTTTTGGGTTAAGTTTTGATTTGATTAAAGAACCCTAGTTCTTCCTTTTCTCATTTTTCTGTTATACAAAGCCCTAGTTTTCAAGATACCTCCATCAAGACCCCACTCAAGCCATCAAGAGTATCTAAAGAGAAATTTATTTGATGATTTTTTGGACTAGTTGAAACCCTCCACAGATGATAAACATGAGGGTAAGAAGTTGGCAAGAGGAAAAACAATTAGTGAGGGTTTGTATGACAAAGTTGCACATATCTCATATGCAAGGGTGCCAATATCGGGATTAGAGATGTTTAGGCTATGGTTTGGGCAGTCCCATTTAGCGAACCCAAAGTCCAATGCCTGGAAGTATGACCTAGGTAAATTGGTGTTCCCTAATGTGTTCATGGATGCAAAATTGTTACTTTCAGTAGAATATAGGTATGATCCAATGGCTAGGGTAGTGATAGATAACAGTGGGGAATTTTTATTGAGAATCCATAGAGAAGAATTCCAAGAGGTTTTCGACACTTGTGCACTAGATAGATTTCTAGAGCCTTTATATTTAGAGGAGTGTGCAAACAGGTACACAAAGACAAAGACTTTTGTCAGAACAAATTTGTTGCTAGCCAATGTAGCTAAAGCAGGAACAACTAGCTACTACATTGGCCCTAGTTCAATGGAGCCATTTACTATTGAGGCCTTTTCCCCACATATTTAGGCCACCTATTAAACTTTGTGTCAACTCTTGGAGAGGCATACAGGTTCAATGATGCCACCAAACTATATATTTATGGTCATCCAGATCCAACATCTAGATTTTAATGTGATATATGATTTTGTTCCATATATTGTGGACAAAATTCATGAAGGGTTGATCAACTTGAAGAAGGGAGGAAATAATCCTTTCTATTGGTATTCATTATTGATGCACATGTTTCTTACCAAGAATGAGGATTATTTTGGGCAATTAGAGGGAAATTGTTCAGACTGTGATGTATCAGTTGAATGAGAAAGTAGAAGAAAAGTTGGTCAACATTCTTTCCTGTTATTCTTTATTGTTTCAAGTTGTACACAAATTTTATAGGGGTAAGGAAGTTTCTAGGACACTGTATGACAAATGGATACAAAGATATAATGATTTAAGGTTGATTAATCTAGGCTCCAAACACCACATAGAGAGGCCCCCAATGATTTGCCCAAATTTTGTTAGTAAAATCATTGCATAAATTTTAGATGCTTCCAGAGCATATAGAGGGTAGGATGAGAGAGATTATCAATAGTTTCAATGGAATGAATAATTATCTCCTACCAAGTATCATAAATAAAAATAGAAAGATAAAGTCTCTGCAGACTTGGAAGGATGAAGCCAAAGCAAACACCGAGGCTAAAGTTGACAAAATTTGTGATGATTTAGAGGCTGGAAATTTGGAAAATAACATGGATGTGATTATTAATACTCAAACATTTTTTGAAAGTTTTGAAAAGGGGGTTAATCAATGTGCATTTAAATACACTCCTTATAGAAAAAAAAAATGTCGATGAAGAAATGGGTTTTGATTGGCCAAGTGATGCTGAATATGATGCCTGGGTCAAGTTGTACACTGAGGATTGAGGAAATCAAGGAGTCAGCTCAAACTATTATATGTGCCAGTGTGACAATGTTTTGGTACTTCATGTTGCAGTTCCCCTTTTGATGTCAGGTGTGCAGCTATGGATTTAGAGATCAAATCTTCATCAGAGAACGTGATGTAAGAAAAGTACACAAGGAATGTTCCTGATATGCAATTGTTTTTTTGTCATTTTCTGTGGTTATTTTGTAACAAGAAATGTAACATGTCAAATAAATGTGTGACACTTGTCATTCTCTGGACCAAAGCTTTTTTCTCCCTATTTCTATACAGGGAAACCATGACTAGGAGAATGGGGAGTCCTTCTGGTGCAGGAGTACCAAGGCTTAGTCCTTAGTGACAAATTTTTTTGTTTTTGAATTATGATTTTAGGAATATTATCAAACCCTATGGGTCTTGAATTTAATAAGGGCATGAAGATAAGCCTAAGTAGAGAGTCATGAGTTGGGCCACAATGGCCTTTAGGACATTTGGGCCAATGGGCTAACAATGTGTAAAGGAGGTGTAAAAGGCTTAAAACATATTGTAATGGACATAATAGGCCCTATTGGATGTAAAATGAATTGATTTAGTCATTATAAGTGTATCTTAGGAGTTACTGGCACAATAGGGTAGAAATTGTCAAAAATTGTAAGAGTTGCATAAAAAGTTGCTTTGCAACTTTGGAGCAACTTTTTGCAAAATGTTTGCAAAGTGGCCTCAATAGTAAAATAAGTTCAAAAGGTAGTTAAGGGAGGTTAATAAGGTTATATAATGGGGTTTTAATCCTTTTGTATTAAGGATGTATGGGTTGGAGAATATTAGTGATCAAAACAATAAAATTTCATGAGTTTTTCCTGCTTATTTCTCTGTTGTACAATTGGAATATGTGATAGTTGATTGATTTTGCATAAATAGTTTCATGTTTTTATTGTAGGGTGAATAGGAATCTAATGCATTTTTTTTAATATAATTTTGTTAAGTCTCGTGCATTCTACAAGCTATATTACTGTGACTGGTCCTGAGTTTAACCCTTACGTAGGGTATTTCAAACAAATGTCTCTAACTTGAGATTTCACCATGGAAAATCAATAGACCTAGGTCAAATCTAATTTATGAGAGTGTAATATCAGATTAAAGTGGTCTACGTTCAGAAGGCTAAGGGAAGTGTCACAAATTTGATGTCTTAGGCAAGTATCTCTATGTGCTCGACATGACCATGTCTGCAAATTGAGTTGCAGTAGAAAGGGTGGAGCGGATAGGGGAAAAATAATGGTGGATTGTGTGAATTTTTATGGACCTAGAAGTTCTTGAAGTGTTGAGAGTGATGGAAAGTTTCATTTTTATAGGGTTTCTTTGTAAAACTTCCCTAATTATGCCTATTAGCCTAATTAGCCTTATGAAGGACAATACCCTTATTTTGGGAGTAAAAACCTAGGAGTTGGGGTGTTGATAGAGACCCTTAATGGGTAGCCAAAAATGTGATCAAATTAGGTGGTCCTTTGTGAAATTGTGGAGTTAGGCCCTGAAAACCTAGAAATTAGACCTACTAGCAATTAGGTCTTGTCCATTAGGTCTAATTAGCATTTTTTGTTTCTAAGTCACTTCAGGGGGCTTAAGTACCCAAGATGGGTTGTTTTGGGCCCAAAAAAATAACATGGGAGTTCATTACACCCATGACTAAGTTGAGATTCCATGACTTATAGCCATCACTTGCTTGCAAGGAGATTGGGTCAAGCGGTATGAGTAGTTGAGAGATTGCGATCTTGGTGGAAGGTTGTGGTTCAAATAAGGGTGTGTTGAAGGGCCTTAGAAGAGTCTTAGAGTCTATCTCAAGGTCATCAATGAACCACTCATTGGGTATTGAATCCAAGGACAAGGAGAAACATGTGGGTTTTAAACTTTATTCCACAAGGATTGACATTGAGCCTAGCCTCTCCCCATCATATTGGTATCAGAGAAGACAAGATATTTTTGGGAAAGTGTATGTCTGAGGAAGAATAAGAACTGGAAGTTGAGGCTAAAAGAGTGCCTCCTAAAACCATGTCTCAAGAATCCATCAAAAAGATGACGAAAGAAATGTTTGCAACAAAAGTAGAGGAGTTCAAGAGGTCTAATGATAGAGACATAGGTAATGAAGATGAGGACAATGTAGAAGATGAAGGAGAACAAGAAGGAAATCTTAAACCAATAAGGGAGTTTCCTCCATACCAGAGAGATTTGTAAAGGCTCTAAAATTAGTGAGAGAGGATGGTACTGATAAGTTACCAGTGTATGGAGGAACCCTAGGTCCAAATGAAGTTATTGAGTGGGTAGAAGCTCTAAAAAATTATTTTGAACTTAATGAACTGCCTAAAGGTGATAGGGTCATAATAGCCAAAGGAAACCTAGGGGGTTCTACTCTTTCATGGTGGAACTTTACACAAGGAGAAAGGATGAAAGAAGGCAAGAATATGATATCATCCAGGGAGGTGATGAAGACAAAGATCAAAGCACAATTTCTGCCCATAGATTATGGAGTGAAAATGTTTAGGAAACTCCAAAACCTCAAGAAGAGGAATTTGGATGTTAACTCCTATTCTGAAGAGTTTCATAGAGTGAATCTTAGATCCAAGAAACAAGAAGATGAACCTGAGAGAGTGGCCAGGTATTTGAATGGCCCGAGGTTGAACATTCAAGAGGATATTTGTATCTTGGCTCCTGACACAGTGAACAAGTATTTTAAAATGTCTCTTAGAGTGGAGGATAAGTTAAAGATAAGGAATGAACAAAATAACAGAGACAAAGGTGGAAGTAATTCCATCGGAAGAGGTAGAAATGGTGGCAAAGGACAATTCGAAGGATCCCAAGGGGAGTCTAGCCCAAAAGAGAATACGGGAGAATCAAGTAGCAGAGGAAGCTACAGAGGTAGGGGATCAAATGGTGGTAGGTCTAATGGATCAGGAAGAGGATCTAGGTTCTCTTGGATAAAATGCTACAATTAAGGTCAGATGGGGCAATCTGCTTATAGATGTCTACATAAAGCCTCCAGTTCACAAGGCAGTGAAAGAAGGGTCAATTATGTTCAAGAGGATGCTACGAGTGTGCATTCACCTAAGGTACAATTAACCTCATAAGTGAGAGAAAGTTTGATGATTAGAAGGACCTTATTGAAGGAACCTGTCAAAGAGGAGACAATAAAAAGAAGAGCACTCTTCAGGGTTAATTTCAAGGTGAAAGGTTAGCCATGCAAAATTGTTATTGATTCAAGTTAAAGTGATAATATAGTCTCATTAGAATCAAATAAATAGTTAAAGATGGAAATAATCCCCCATTCATGTCCCTACAAGGTTAGTTGCTAGATAAGGGGCAACATGTCATGGTAAATGAACAAGCTTGGGTAGAGTTCAATGTAGGAGGGTACAAGGATAATATCCTATGTGATATTCTTCCCATGTATGCCTGTCACCTTCTCCTAGGTAGACCATGGCAGTTTGATACAAAAGCTCACCATGATGGTGAGGACAACTCATACTCATTTTAGAAGGATGAGGTAACATATAAAATATAGTCCATTGAGGGTGAGAAAGAGACCAATCAAGTAGGTCCTAGTGTGTTGATGATTGGGGAGAAAGAGTTCCTAGACTCCATGAAGGAAGAAGGGGTAGGTTTTGCCTTGGTACTGAACCCTAAGTTAAAGGAGGAGACAAATGAGAAGCAAGAGATCCATGTACAAGTTCAGGAGATGTTGGATAGGTACAATGACATAATTAGTGATGGGACACCTGGTTCTTTGCCTCCTAAGAGAAGCGTGAGTCATCAAATAGACCTAGTACCAGGATCCTCTCTCCCAAACAAGGCTACATATAAAATGACCCCACAACAAAATGAGGAGATTGCTAAGCAAGTGCAATAGTTTCTTGACAGTGGCCTAATAACCAAGAGCATTAGCCCTTGTGTTTTCCCCATAGTGTTGGCACCAAAGAAAGGGGTACATGATGTATTGATTCAACGACAATAAACATAATCATAATAAGGTATAGATTCCCCATACCTAGTATTGAATACCTGATGAATTTCTTACGAGGGGAAAGGTATTTTTCAAAGACAAACCAAAAAAGTGGATACCATTAAATAAGGATCAGAGAGGGGGACAAATGGAAGAGAACTTTCAAAACCATGGAAGGCTTGTAATGCTATTTGGACTCTCCAATGCACCAAGCACATCCGCGAGACTCATGAATGAAGTCTTGAAGGATCATATTGGAAAGCTTGTTGTAGTGTATCTAGATGATATACTAATTTATAGTAGAGCTAAAGAGGAGTGCCTAAACCATTTAGATCCTGTTTTGAAAATAATTTTTGATGATAAATTACTAATAAATCTTGAGAAGTGTGAATTTTCAAGTAGGAACTTGTTTACCTAGGTTTTGTGTTCTCTCATGGAGACTTGAAGATAGATCCAGCCAAGGTTGATGCCATACCCAATTGGCCCACTCCTAGGAATACAAGAGATGTAAGGAGCTTTCATGGGCTGGCTACCTACTATAGGAAATTTATAAAGAATTTTAGTCAGACCTGTTGTCCACTTTTGGAGACCATAAAAGGTGGGGATAAAACAAAGTTTCTTTGGAAAAGAGAAGAAGATAAAGGATTTGAATACTTAAAACAAAGGGTAGCTTCTTAACCTATTTTGGTAATGCATGATTTCAATAAATTGTTCACCATTGAATGTGATGCTAGCAATGTGGCTATATGTATTGTATTGAGCCAAGAAGGAAGGCCCATGACCTTCTTTAGTGAAAAACTGAATGAAGCTAAGAGGAAATACTCCTCTTATGACCTTGAGTTATATGTTATGGTGTAGGCTTTAAAAATATGGAGGCATTACCTCCTACCCAAAGAATTTGTGGGATATACTGATAATCATGCCTCAATTTTCTTTAATTCATAGGAGAAACTAAGTGATAGGCACATGAAGTGGGTGGAGAATTTGTAGGTCTACTCATTCACCATCAAACACAAAAAGGGGCAAGCCAACAATGTAGTTGATGCACTCAACATAAGAGTAATTACTTTTTAGGAGATACAGTTGAAAAGTATTGGGGTAGACACCTTTAAGGATATGTATAAGGAGGATGGAGACTTCTCAGAAGCATACAAGGTATGTACAGAGTTTGAGAATGATTTTCATGGCAATTTCTTAGAATGCACATTACAGAATGGTCTTATTTTTAAGGGAGGACAATTGTGTGTCCCTAAGGGGTCAGTGAGGGAAATTTTTTATTCAGATGAAGCACAATAGGAGTCTTGGTGGACATTTTGGTCTTAATAAGACCTTGGAGCTGGTACAAAGGTTCTATCATTGGATTCAAATGTAGAAGGATGTTAGAAAGTATGTGGAGTCATGTAAAACATGCCAAAGAGCCAAGGGGACATCATCAAATGCAGGATTGTACCAACATTTTCCAGTACCAAACATACCATGAGAGAGTCTTAGCATGGATTTTGTGGTAGGGTTGCCTAGAACAAAGGCTGGCTATGGTAATTATTTTGTTGTAGTTGATAGGTTCAGTAAGATATCCCACTTCATCCCTTCTAAGATAACTCAAGATGCCTCTCATATAACAAATCTATTTTTAAGGGAGATTGTAAGGATTCATGATTTTCCATTGACAATAGTCTCTGATAGGGATTCTAAATTCATTGGTCATTTCTGGAGATAATTGTGGAGGAGGTTTGGTACTAACTTATCCCTTAGTTCTACATATTACCCCCAAATCGACGGGAAAACATATGTGGTAAACAGGTCCTTGGGGAATTTACTTGGGTGTTTGACTAAGGAACATGGCCATGTATGATATGTGATAATTCCACAAGAAGAGTTTTCCTACAATGATTTTGTGAACAAGAGTACAAGGAGAAGTCCCTTTGAAGTAGTTTATGGCATGCATCCAAGAGGATTCCTTGAATTGAGGGACCTAGCAGGTATAAAGAAGAGGGGTGGCTATGCAAAAGAATTTGCAAAAACCATGAAGGAAGTCCATGAATAAGTGAGACCCAATCTCAAGAAAAACATGCAAAAGGTGAATGAGAAATTAGATCACAAGAAGAGGGATTTGCAATTCCAAGTGGGAGACTTATTCATGGTACATTTGAACAAGGAAAGGCTTCCCAAAGGCAATCACCGAATTAATTATGAAGAGAATTGAACCATGTGAGATCCTATCCAAGTTTGTCACAAATGCATATAAAGTGAACTTAAATTTAGAGGTGGCTATCTCCCCTATCTTCAATGTTGCAAACCTGGTTTAGTATAAGGGGCCTCGAATCATAGAAAGCACTAGTGCATCTATAGATGAAGAGCAGAAGGGATGGTTAAACCAAATGCCTTCACAACAAACTCCAATGGTGGAAGCTTTCCTGTATAGTAGAGTGGAAAAAAAAAACTAGACATGTGACCTATTGGGAACATATTTTCAAATGAAAGGGAAACGTGATTCATAAGAAACTTTTATGTTGGAAGAAGATCTGCAGAAGCAAGGAGTTGATCCTTATCCACTCAAAACTCAAGGGAATTGAGTTTCTTCTGCCTAGGGAGTATGGTGTATGAGCACCAAGGATTAGTCCTTAGGGGGAAATTTTTTTTGTTTCAAATTAGGATTTTAGGAAGAGTATCAGACCCTATAGGTCTTGAATGTAATAAGGGAATGAAGATAACCCTAAGTAGAGAGTCAACAGTTGGGCCACAATGGCCTTTGGGACATTTGGGCCCAATGGGCTAACAAGATGTAAAGGAGGTCTAAACGTCTTGAAACATAGTATAATAGGCATAATCAGACCTATTCAATGTAAAATGACTTGATTTAGTTATTAGAGAGGTCTCTTAGGAGCTAGAGGCACAATAGGGTAGAAATTGTCAAAATTGTAAAAGTTGCATAAAAAGTTGTTATGCAACTTTGGAGCAACTTTTTGCAAAGTATTTGCAAAGTGGCCTCAACGGTAAAATACTTTTAAAATGTAGTTAAGGGTGGTTGAGAAGGTTATATAATGGGGTTTTAATCCCTTTTTATCAAGGATGTACGGGTTGGAGAAGACTAGTGTTCAAAATAATAGAATTTCCTAAGTTTTTCCTGCTTCTTTATTGTATGATTGCACGTGTGATAGGTGATTGGTTTTGTAGAAATAGTTTCATGTTTTCATTTTAGGGTGAATTATGACTCTAATGCATTTTGTTTAATCTAATTTGGTGAATTCTAGTGCATTCTACAAGCATATTACTGTGATTGGTCCTGAGTTTAACCCTTCCCTACGGTTTTTCAAATAAATGTCTCTAACTTGAGATTTCACCGTGGAAATTCAATGAACTTGGGTGAAATATAAGTTATGAGAGTGCACTATAAGATTAAAGTGGTTTGGGCTAGGAAGGATAAGGGAAGTGTCACAAATTTGATGTCACAGGCGAGCATCTCTATGTGCTCGACATGACCGTGTCTGCAAATTAAGTTGTAGTAGAAAGGGTGGAGTGGATAGGAGAAAAATAATGGTGGATTGTGTGAAGGTTTATGTCCCTCAAAGTGTCTAAAGTGTTGAGAGTGTTGGAAAGTTTCATTTGCATCAGGTTTCTTTTTAAAACTGCCCTAATTAGGCCTATGAAGGACAATACCCTTGTTTTGGGAGTAAAAAATCAAGAGTTGGGGTGTTGATAGAGACCCTTAATGGGTATTCGAAAAGGTGATCAAATCAGGGGGATCCTTTGTGAAATTGTGGAGTTAGGTCCTGAAAAACTTGAAAATTAGATCTACTAGCAAGCAAGCCTTGTCCACTAGGTCTGATAGACAATTGTTTATTTCTAAGTCACTTTAGGGGGTTTTAGTACCCAAGATGGGTTGTGTTGGGTCTAAAAAGAATATGGGATTCCATTCCACCCATTCCTAAGTTGAGATCCCATGACTTGTCGCCATCACATACTTATAAGTAGATTGGGTCAAGAGGTGTGAGCACTTGAGAGATTGTGATCTTGGTGGAAGGTTGTGGTTCAAAGAAGGGTGTGTTGAAGGGCCTTATAGGAGTATTAGAGTCTATCTCAAGGTCATCAAGGAGACACTCATTGGGTAGTGAATCCAAGGACAATGTGAAACTTGTGGTTTTTAACCTTTATTCCATAAGGATTGACATTGAACCTATCCTCTTCCCATCACCTTCCTTTCTGATTAAGAGATTTGATAATTTGAGAAGTCGGTCTAAAATTTGAGTCTCTTGAGTTAAGGTCCCATAACGAAGTCTAGATGCAAATTGAATACATGTTGTAGAATTATTTACAGAGCAAGAAATTAAAGGGATTTTGTGTCATTTTCTTGTAGGAAATGAATTTATGAGTTGATTTTTGTATATGACAGAGATAAATTTTGAAAATTAATGAAAAACAATAATCTTCTGGCTCATTTCTCTCCTTCATGTGAATCTTGTTGAGTTTTGAATTAATTTAATCAAAGATCTTTATTCATCCAGTTCTTTGTTATGATATATGTGACATTTTTTCATACTTTAATTCAAATATTTCATTAAAATTCTTGGATAAATCTTACATATTCACAAGGTTTACATAGGGATTTTGATAATTAGTCCAAGTTAGAATTTATTGGTGGATAATGTTGTAATGCAAAATTGTTTAGATCATTCAGTTATCCTCATTTTCTGTTGTCTACAATTGTCATTTAATATAATTTATATCCCAATTGAGTAAGGCACTAGTCATGTGTTGTATTATTTTACAAAGTCTATGGTGCTATTTCATCTACTTTGCTACCCAAATTGATAAAATCATGTTATATCTATTAAGTTGTTGTTATGATGATGTGTTGTCGTGTCATGCTCCAATTTAGTTGAGGATCAATATAATTCTAGCCCATTTCTAGTATTCTCCTATCTCTTTTGATCTCATTATGAGATATCTGTTGTGTGAATTCTAGTGCACACATTGTTACAAAATTCAAGGATTACTCTCCCAGGTGTTACAAAGCCTAAAGTACAAAAGGGTTTGAGTTGTCCTTGTCTATTGGTCGAAGACCTAAACATTTCTAATTATTGGAGTTGGCTTGTCCATAGGAGATTTGAAGGATCATCTTGGTATCTATTTTATAGTGTTAACCCATTATGGGAACCAACACCTTGAACTTAAAATAGACTAGTGGTTTTTGTTAAAGGTGGTAGGTATCCTAATTCCATCTTACATTTTTCCAAACAAACTACACACAAAGATAATAAAAATCAACAAAGTTATCATGCGACTGCTCACACATATAACACAATAAACAATAAGTAATCTAAATTTGTGCCATTTGTTCCTTCAGCCTCTTCTCTTCATGCTTCTCAATAGGTGCTTCCTCCACACCTTGTCTTACAAATATTTTGGAAAGGAGTATGATGTTGTTGGACAACTTTGAGCTACTCCTTCTAATATATCCCTTTGGGAGTTGATTCAAAAATCACCTACATGTCGTGGAATGCTTCAAGAGGCCTTAAAAAATATTTTTGTTCCTCCTAAAAAACCTAATGATGTAACAACCTTATTAGAGTGTATGCATCATTGAAGAGTGATATTTTGTTTTCCCAACATTTTGGTATATTCGACTTCATTATTGTTTGCATTTTTACAAATTTAAAATTGAATTTAAAAGTAATTTCAAAATTAATTTGAAATAATATGGGTTAATATTAAAGATTTCAACAGCATTTACATTTTTTTGTCAAAATACTACAAATTTTTACAATATTTGTAGATTTTTTCCAAATATAGAAATTTTGTAAGTATTGACTAAAATTTACCATAAAATTATAAATTTGCACAACCAAGATATATATATATATATATATATATAGGGGTACCAATGAAAACAAGGATCTAACCATGTGCTAAGGAAGAAGATGTTATTTCCTATGTGTCGGGTATAGTCATCTAGGAAGGTAAAAACAATGCTAAAACTAATGAAATAGACCAGATCTAAAATGTAAATACTCAAATTAACTAATGAGTTACACCAAATCACCTTTAAATGCTTGTAATGTGTGTGCTCAAACCCTGATGTGCAATTCTGCTCCCGAAATAGCTCAAAAACCCGAATGGGATTAGATTTGGAGCTAGTAACTCGAGATCTTCAAAACCCAAATATATTTATGGCTCAATACTATGCCAAACTAGAGGGTGGATGGTGACGTGAAGAAAATCCACCCAGGACTAGGCCAGAGTCAACATCCACCCACTCTGCAAGTTTTTCCAAAATCTGGGTCTGTGTTTGATGGCTCTGAATTTGAATCTACAAGTTTGTATACCTAAATCTACAAGGGAAAAATGTTTGTTTTTGTTGGGGAGGAGCTTGCCTTGGTCAAGCCCCAGTTTAGGAATTAACCTTGAATGTAAATGGATGTAAAAGAAAATCAAATGTATAAATTCACCTTACTTTGTAGAAACCCTCACGGAGGATCGAATCTGTAATCCACAAGGATGTAGAAGTGCTCAATGTTGTTGAATCTTATAGGATATATCATCAAATGAAATAGATTAATCATACCAATTAATGGATCTATAGATGTAGATGTACTCATATTCTCAAATCGGATATGCAAATGCAAATGAAGAATGGATGAACAAACCCTTCCTTGATAGCCAACTCCAATATCTTCAAAGAAGGAAGATATACCTTTAAAGGAAATGCATGATCATGGACTGATGATAAAAATTCCTCCAATGAACTCCTTCAAAGCTCCTTGAATGAAAAAGATCTCAAAGTCTTAAATTGTTACAAATGATCTCCTCCAATGCTCCTATGGAACAATTATGAATGCTCTTGGAAAGCTTGTAGACAAAAGTGTGAATGATCTTAAACATTTTCTCCTCTAAATTAAGTGATTATGCCTCCTTTTATACCCATTTCGCAACTGAAATTGAAAAGGGTCGATTGCACAAGGTGGGAAAAGAAATTGGAAACCAGAGAAGGGCCCATAATCCCGAGGAGTCTAACCTCAGGGGAGGCCGAAATTAGGCTCACTCAAGAGCTAGGACAACCTCAATCCATCCCTAAAGGGATAGGTGGACCTTAGAATACCCCCTGATGGGTCAGTCCATCGTGGGATGGTCTGGGATCTCAGGGATAGAGAAAAGAACGGCGGGAAAAAGCAAAAAATAGGGGCCCAATATAGCACAAAAGAAAAAGGTACATCCATGGGTCCATAAAGGCATTTAAATTAGGTTCAAAGAATCCTACTAAGGAGGGATAAACATGTCTCAGTATTGGTTCTTCCAATTTAAGACGATACAACAACAAATGAGATGATTGTAAACAAACAATGTTGATCCATTGAAATGAATAAATTAATACTTTATGAGAAAAGTGAAGGTATATAAAAGATGAATACCATATCTACCACCCTATCTAACCCACTAACTAGTCAAGACACCACATAAGAAATCCACCCATGCACCTAATTATGACTATATACCAACCCTTGTCAATTCAATTCACTCTCTAATATCTCTTTAATTGTTCTTATCCTAGTTGTCCATTAGTAAGTTTGATTTAGAATTTATCTTTCCCCACGATAGCCATTTGGTGTCTTCTTCATATTGGTCACATATTTTTAGGGATTATTCTTAGAGACTCCCCCATTTCCTTTCTCCATCCCCTCAGTGCCTAACCCCCTCTCAAGAAATAGACACCAAGGAGACGATGCCACAATTTATTAGAGTTTTTCATCCCTCTTCAACTTATATATGATTTAAATTTAAATTTTGAAATCCTCCTTACCCTCCTTTATGCAACCTATTTGGGATCCTAACAAAATAAATAATATTAGAAAGAAAAAAGGGGGAACATAAACTAAATTTTTTAGCCCCAAGTAGTTTTTGCACGTTGTATTTATACTTAAGACTTAGTTATGCAAAAGAAATTAGGAGTTATTCCAAACTGTACCTTTACTAGTTACTCAAACATTGAAAAGAAAATATTCATAAATCACAACAAATTATATGTAGAGTTATAGTATTTTCATAATACAAATGATCATTTATATACATTTATGAAGATCTTTCCATCTTTACTATATCCTTGTATCTCCTTACATTATCATCATGTTGTACATACTATTTTTCTTGTATTCTTTTTCCTTCTCAGTTACATTATATCTTTTCTTATACAAATATCTATCTAACAAGATATGACCCATTTATACTACTTATAGTCTACTTGATGTCCCTTCAATTTGGTGCTCCATAAGCTCCTTGTGATGAAGTCGGTATGATCTTTATTAATTGTTCATCCTCTGCCTTGATCTTTCCAACATACAAGGAGATAAGTGAGTATTTTTACTAGTGCACTTGTTATCATACATTGATCATTGATGGTTGTGTTGGCAAGTTGACAATTGAAGTAATTATGACTTATTTTGTGTTGTCATTATGGAAACAAAGTCATACAAAGTTTTGTCAAGAAAACTTGGAAGACAGAAATGGCTAAGTATGGAAGACAGAACTGAACAGAGGTTTGTAGTCAATCAAAGCACCAGCGCATGTGCGAAAGATCAAATCAGGATATGCGCATTCATATATAAGATTTATGATATGTTAAGATGTTAAGTCTATACACACATGGTACAGAAAGATAGTATGAAGAAGTTACAGCAAGTTGAAGTGCCTCTAGCAGTTCAGGAAACAGAGCACAGAGCCGACCTCAAATTTTGGATCAACGTATGACATTTTATTTTGTAAAGGCTATGCGCCTATTATAGTGTGTTTGTAATCATATCTTAATCACTTATGTAATCACGCTTAAGCCAATTAGTTTGGAAGTGTTGTATATTTTATTTTTGGGCCAACTAAGGTCTTGTCTCTAGTCGCGTCTATTCAGGCATGGACACACACACACACATATATGACATGCAATTTTGTATTAGAAAGTGTCGAAGAAATAAGAAGAGGAGAGCAGTGTAAAGATGTCAGCATGAGATAGAGCCCTTAAAGAAGATAAGAGCATAAGCACATAACCAGAACTGATCAAACATCTATGTCATATACAACAGTTCACTTTTGGATATAGTGCATATCTATTCTCAGGAGGTTGTAGCCTTCTTTCTCATTGAGCAGTGAGCTCTTGGACAGTGAGTTCTCACCCCTAATAGGGTTGTTTGTAAAAGACTCTTAACAGGGTCAGACCTTTAACCAGGTCATTGTACTTGCATTGTAAAGACTGCTCCTAACAGGGCAAAGGAACTTTAACAGGTTCATTATACTAGTGCAATATTTGTGGGTAC
>MU224975.1:224441-256024 GCA_018584345.1 Thuja plicata | reverse complement strand
CCCCCCCCCCCCCCCCCCTCTCGGTGTTTCCAACAATTGGTATCAGAGCTCTAGTCCTCTGAGAGAAAATTTTAACAACTTGAGGAGATCATGGATTCAGCAGAAGCTAAACATCTGAAAAAGAATCTTAAAGCAGCCCTTGAAGATCTAGACAAATCTGAGAAAGAAAATGAGGAACTTAAACTAAAAGTTGATGGCTCTCAAATGCTTATCAAGAAATTAAGGAAAGATCTGAAAGATTGCTCTACAAATGATTTGGGAAAAATGGTTAAAAAGTTGAATGAAGAGAACATGTCTTTGAAGGATAAGATAGAAGAATTGAATGTTCAGTTAACTGATAGCCTAATAGCTATTGAAGAGAAGAACAAAGAAAATAAACAGTTAGATGAAGAACTCATGCAAGCCAATATGAAAATCTTGGAATTGGAAAACATCAAGAATAAGATTGAATCTAAATTATCAGGAGCAAAAGACAAGATATATAAACTTCACACAAGTGCTGATTTAATTCAATCACAACTTTATGCACAGAAACTAAAAGGTGATACCAGTGGTATGGGATACAATATAGCTCAAATTGAGATCAATTCATCACAAGAAAGAAAGAAAGCTCTAACAGAATCTACAATAGAAAAGAGAACTGAAACTCTTGTAGAGACTAAAGCAGAACCACCAAAAGATAAGCACAAGACAGTTAACCACACTTTCTATGCCTGTAACAAGAATGGACACTTGGCAAGAGATTGTAAGGATGTAAAACCATTCAATGGTTATTGTTACTCATGTAATAAGTTTGGTCATAGGGCTATTCATTGCAGGTCAAATCAAAGAAATTAGTCACAACTGAACCAAAGGAATCAGACTCGATACAATCAGAGAAATCAACCTCAAAGAAACTTGCAGAACATTACATGTAAGATATGTAATTACAATGGACACACAACCAAGTAATGTAGCATGATGAATAACAACATCAAACCTCCTATCATCTGTCACTCATATGGAAAAGTTGGATACATCTCAAGATTTTGTAGGTCAAGAATACAAGGACAAGAGAATCCTAAAAAGTCTCTGTTTGAAGAATCAGGAGAAGTTAAGTTTGTGGAAGCTAAAGCTAACTTAGATAAAATATAGGTTGAAGTAAAGAAGGATAATGAAGAGAACAAGGTAGTGGATGCATCCTCAGTGGATGCACCTTCTACTTTTGATTAGTCAACCCTCATGGTCTCAGTGGGAGCTATTCTAGCTCTAAACCCCTGCATGGCTAGTATACTCACCTTAGAGTATGCGCCTTTGGATTCATGTCAGTGATAACAAAAGAATGCAATATTCATTCACACATTGTCTATAATTCATTCTGAATAAAGTTTGGACTCTCTATGCAAACTGCGTACGGTAGCAAGCATTAAATGCAATAACCTTTATAAAATCAGTAAACATTCGATCATCTTCACATTTGCATTTGAGATCACATAATTTGGAGAGCATAGGATCACTGAGCATCAAAGCACTGAAAGATAAAAGATTTGGTGGTTAAGTGAACGGATAGAAGTTGGAATGGAACCCTAGTAGTCGCGTCGTTTTGATTTTTCGTGAAACCCTATTTATCCAAGCAAAAAGTAAGTATGGCCACTACCGTTGTATTTGACATCACTGAAAGGAAAATATTTGTGTTTAAAATGCATCCCTTCAAGTCCATACTAGATGATGTAGAGGAAGCATTTTCTAAGACTCCGCTAGGAGTCGTGCATGTAGAAGACATTCGCGCGTACATCTACTGTAAGAAGGAAACCATTGGGGATAACAGTATAGCTACTCTCATGGCGTCAACGATGAAACCTGACTATTCATTCAAGGATGAATATGCGCATCTCACTGATAACTCTATCTTTGAGTACTCTAATACGCATAAATTCTATGAGCCAGAATGGGTTAAAATCTTGTTGAGTAGGATACGTGATGACCTCTACTGGATTGGTGAAGTTCTCATCTGCATTACTATAGACCTAATCCATGACATGACTAGACTTCCTAAGACTGGACCAGTTCTTCCAACTGGTAAAGATGTTAAGAAACAGGTTGAGCAAGCATGCTTATCTAGAAGTGATATGCATGGTATGCTAGTTGATCCCATCAAGGAAGATGACATAAAACTAGTCACCATGATTCTAGGTTACAAATTCCAGCACGCAAGCAGACTAAATAGTGTATCTGCAGCTATTGTCCTAGCAGTAGTAAAGATGGTGAAAGATAATACTCAGTATAACCTATGTGAGATATTGCACGCTTAATTGATTGACAACATTCAAGCTATTAAGCATGACAAGAGCAAGATATTCCAGTTTGGCTCATTGATCATATATCTCTACTTCCACATAGTAGGTAAGGTTGCAAATCTTTACCTAGATAGAAGCAAACCCGCTATGTCTCAGATTTCACTGAAAGCGACATCAGAGAGTAGTGTGAAGGATTCTATGGACATGGACATCAAGACATTCAAGATCAAAATGCAGAAGAGGTTCAGATTATCTGAGAAAATAGTTGAGAAGTATAAGGAGACCATATGCTTCATGGTAGAGACTGACTGCACTTGCATGGAGGCAGTTGAGCCCATAACCAAATAGATTCACCCACTTGGTTATGAAGTTGAGGAAAATGTGTTGGAAGGATATGCACTAGTTCTTTTGTCTGCGCCCAAAGATCCAAATGAGCCCAGGTGGGGCACTTACAAAGAAAAGACAAATGAAGTTGATTCTATCCTATACAATGCTGATAAAAAAAGGAAGGCATCTAGAATTACTTCTAATATCCTAAAAGCTCATGGAGTTACACAAGAAGACCTAGAAAAAGCTAGAGAAGCTAAGATTGCAAAAGAGCTCAAACAAACAGAAGTTAAAACAGAGAAGTCTGATGATGTGCCCAAGAAGAAGATGAAGAAATATGATAAAAGTACATCTGCGCCCTCACCTACTATTGACTTGGAAGCATCTCCACCATCAGTACCAAGTAAGATGACTAGAAGGAAGAAGCAAGTTACCACAAGTCATCCATCTTCAAGAACCACAAGGAGAAAGGTAAAGAACACTCAAGCCCCTCCTGAGGTAGGATTTAGACCTAGTCTCAACATTCTAAAGAAAAAAAATATCAATGAAAGAAGACTGGACACAATTGCAAAGTTCTATTGTAAGTACCAAGAGATAGACAAAACATAAATACATTCTATGCTCATCTCTCACATGATCAAGTTTAAAAAGTCAGTTCTAGAACTTAAGACAGTGATACCAGATAAATTATGGAACATGCTGGAACTAATGAAAAGATAGGAAATTGAGGAAGATATGAGGATTAGAGAAGAAACATTAGACAATCTTCTCCCTGTTTGTTCACATGAAGAAAAAGTAATTCTGCTAGACTTGGTAAAACCTCATCTGAGAACCAAGACAAGGACTCTTCATATAATGAACAATGATTATGAGTTAGTTGAGAAAGAGACTGAAAAAGCATTTGCACAAGTTTTTATGGATAGACACATGTATCCATCAACGACGCCTACAGTTAAAATGACTCCACTCCCTCCAAAACAGGATAAAGCACCAGAGACTTCTAAAGCACCTATGACAGGTCCACAGGATTCAGCACCTAAAGCTCCATCACCCTTAGTGAAAGTAAAAGATTCTGAAGAAACAATTACAATCAATGATGTTGAGATATCAATGACAACTTCAGATAATGAATTGGACAAGTTTGAGAAAGCATTTGTGAAAACTGAAGAAACTGAGAAGGCATGCACTAATGACACTTCTTTGCAGCAAGAACAAATTCCTGCAGAAGACACCACAGGTCTAGATGAAGGAAAAAATGATGAACTACCCTCTATGGAGATCCCAGTGAAAAATGAATACATGGATGTCAGTCAGATTACTATATTCACTCCTAGAAAACCAGTAACCTCATTGTTGTCAAGTTTGACCCCTGATTTAGCAAGCTTAGATGCATGGGGAGAAGAAGATTTGATAAAGATTAGTGTGCTAGCCATGGAAAAAGCCAAAGAGAAACAGGTTATGAGTAACCCTCTCTTTCTGGAAACAGTAAAAACTCTGAATGATCTAGTGCCAGCAGATAAGAAAATGGCTAAGATTCAGTCAGTTGATGATGTTGACAGCATCCTAACTAGCTTCAAATCACATTTCACAAGCTTAGTAGACTTTGCTACTAAAATTGCAGAAGATGAGTACAAGAAGGAAAGATTGAATGAATTGGTAAAGAAATTTTCTTTAGATCTCAATTCATTAAAGATTGGTCAAGGAATTCTGAAAGAGTTAGCATCAAAAGGCAGAAAGGTAATAGCAAATTGCATGGACAGAGTAAAACTCACCTCGAAACACATCAAGAAGATTGAGGAAGCTGACATCTAGGTTGAAAGTATTAGAAAACCAATTGAAACATCCTCACAAGATATTAATGTATGCAACAATATCTATCAAGGCCAGTTGGATAACATTGAAAAGGCAAAGTCTGAGATCAATAAGATAAGAATCAGGCAGACTCAACTGAGAAATGCACTGGCGCCCTCTCTAGCAGTCTTAAATGAAAACATAAAACAGATAGATACAAAAATTGCTACATATGATCAGGGTCCCTGCATGTATTTGACCAAAATGGAAAAGCTTACATATGCCCTATGCACCCATCTACAAACAGTTGATGCACTAAAGACATTTTGGCAGCAAGAGATAAAGAATCCTCAGATTGCTTTTTCAGATGTATACATGGAGTAAGTATCTAGAGACTTACAATTTTGACACCTTTGCCATTAATGTCAAAGGGGGAGTAATGTATAAAAGGAATATGTTATATAGCCTAAGTTATGAGATAAAGTTTTTTGTTGTCAAGTCAAAGATTAAAACAACTTGGCCACATTCCTTTGTTGCCATTAATGACAAAGGGGGAGATTGTTGGCAAGTTGACAATCAGAGTAATTATGACTTATTTTTTTTTGTCATTATGGCAACAAAGTCATACAAAGTTTTGTCAAGAAAACTTGGAAGACAGAAATGGCCAAGTATGGAAGACAGAACAGAACATAGGTTTGTAGTCGATCAAAGCACCAGCGCACGTGCAGAAGATCGAATCAGGATATATGCATTTATATATAAGCTTTATTATATGTTAAGATGTTAAGTCTATACACACATGGTACGAAAAGATAGTACGAATAAGTTACAACAAGTTGAAGTGCCTCTAGCAGTTCAGGAAGCAGAGCACAAAGCCGACCTCAGATTTTGGGTCAACGTATGACATTTTATTTTGTAAAGGCTATGCGCCTATTATAGTGTGTTTGTAATCATGTCTTAATCACTTATGTAATCACGCTTAAGCCAATTAGTTTGGAAGCATTGTATATTTTGTTTTTGGGCCGACTAAGGTCTTGTCTCTAGTTGCATCTATTCAGGCATGGACATATATATATGACATGCAATTTTGTATTAGAAAGTGTCAAAGAAATAAGAAGAGGAGAGCAGTGTATATATGTTAGCATGAGATAGAGCCCTTAAAGAAGATAAGAGCATAAGTGCATAACCGAAACTGATCAGACATCTATGTCATATACAACAGTTCACTTTTGGATATAGTGCATATCTATTCTCAGGAGGTTGTAGCCTTCTTTCTCATTGAGCATTGAGCTCTTGGACAGTGAGTCCTCGCCCCTAACAGGGTTGTTTGTAAAAGACTCCTAATAGGGTCAGACCTTTAACCAGGTCATTGTACTTGCATTGTAAAGACTGCTCGTAACAGGGCAAAGGAACTTTAACAGGTTCATTATACTAGTGCAATATTTGTGGGTACTAATTCCCACCGGGGTTTTCCTCTAATCAAGGTTTCCCCGTAATCATATTTTGTGTTATGTGATCTTGTGTTAAGCTTCAAGTGATATATAATTGATTTATGTTTAAAGTTGCTGAAATTGAATAATTAGCTAAACACTGATTCACCCCCCCTCTCAGTGTTTCCAATAGGTTGTTGATGCTCAAAGCTAGTAGATGAGGATTGCTTACTAATTTATGTGAGAGGATAAAATATCCTTTATTCTTTTTATTTTATAGCTTTAATGTGTTTAAAAAAAAATGTATTTGATGATGTCAAGATGTCATACAATGATACCTTTACATACACAACCTTAGGCTTATAATTCAAACTATGAAGGCAACTTCACAAATTGGTAATTTTTGAAACCTACGATGATTCTTAAGCTTGAAAAGTGAGGATTTAAGAATTAGAAACGTGAGATAGAATTATGAATGAGATTTTGTTTGAAAGCTAGTCAATGAGACAAAATTAAAGTATGGTTTAATTTAGAACTAGAAAAGTACTTTAAAAATATTTCCATAAAGGATTAAACTAAAAGATTGAGTACCCAAATGCTAGATTAGACTTGAGAACAACAAATACACTAAAAATTCAAATTATATATAAAATTATACATAAAAAACACATGAATCTAAAATATTAGATTAGACTTGTGAACGACCAACACACTAAAAATCAAATTATATATTACTAGCAGTTGCATGCTTTTGTGTTTGCAACAACGAGCCGATAGGAGCTTTGATTTTTCAAATTATCAAATGGTTTGCATATTACAAAAAGTAAATCATTAATGATGTAGAGAAGGAAATATGAAGATATAAAATAACAGTTTGAAGGAAATAATTTAAATGTTCTATCTTTTAAAATAAAAAAAATCTATAATAAAAAAATAATTTGCATACTAATCTTCTATAATTTTATCATTATAAAATTTTAAAAAATGTTATTTCATTTACCAAAGATATAAGAAATAATTCATGTTTTGAAAATATATGATTAAAAATATCTATTTTAACTATTCAATTTAAGAGAAATTAAAAATAGTTATATTTAAGTTGTAAAAAATTTATATATATTTTGAATAATATAACATCACGTTCGAGTAAGGAAACAATTATCTTCCCATATCAAATGCACAACACGTGTAATGAAAAATTAGAAAAAGGTAACAACTATGAAGAGTAATAGTCACCATTAATAACTAATTAGTGCTTGAGTACTAATAATAGTGTTGCCTTTCTTTCCTTTAAAATAGTACTCACGAGTACTCATAATGTTATACTGTATTTTGTAACATTAAATTTCAACTACTATTTCTTTCCTTAGACTTTGTGACACCATGCATTGACACCAAATTAAATCTGAGATGAAATTGAAGAGTACAAATTTTAGTTTTTAGAAGACCAACTGATTCATATCTAACAACTTCATAATTTACCTTTAAAAGCTAACAAACATATATTCAATCTCTTTCAACTCTAAAATATCTAATAATAGATAATTTTAAGCTAAATACAACCTTCAAATATATTTTGATCTTCCCAAACATGATTCAAAATTACTTTATTGCATAATAGCAATCTAACTTTGCTAAATGTATTATAAATCTCCTGGTAGAAAACTGATTTATTTAACAATAAAATCACCCATATAAAGCTCATTTCAATTCACATCATCTATTTATGCTTAGTTTCCTAATATCAATATTCAAGCTCCATTGAAAAGTTCTATTGATGCAATGCAAAGAAAGTGAGCAGGTAACATCATTTCATGATTTAATTTCGGAAAACTCAACTTTCAATTTGGAAAGCCAATGTGTAATATGAGTAGTCATCACTTGAAGTTAGAAAAATCAACTAAATGCCAAGTATGATGGTTTATATATGTTTAGTAGTGTTTGACAATATTGAAGATAAAAAAAGATTTGGTGAATCCCGAAAAGCCAAAAATCTAGATAACTCGTAGAATGGAGATCCCTGAATAATCAACTCTTAGCCTAGAACTTCAGCCTTTAGTTCATGACCAATAATAACAAAAGAAAACCTATCAATAAAAAATCTTCTTTTAAAATTAAACTGGTGTTCAAATTTATCAAATCTGAATGTCAAAAACAATGTAAAAACCAGTGCACAAAAATAATGTAAAAAACATAGCATCCAAAATTAACCGCTATTGAGTAGTTAATAGTTTTTTCTAAATTTTCTTCTGAACTTATCTTCTTCATAATTGTTCTCTTCTCATTCATTTTTGTTTTTCTCATTCTTTTCAAACTCAGCTACCAACAATAATTTTCCTCCCAAGATTAAATTGTTCAAATTGACATATCAAAAAATGGAGTCCCTTAAATAAAATGTCATTAGATGACTTAAAAAAGAATGAAGATTACAAGAGTCAAAAGATTTTGTCAGATGTAAAGTACGTGTTAAAAAATTAATACTAATTATAAATTCCAACAAAGATGTGGAGATGGAAGAGCATAAAGATTTTGAAATTTAGATTTAATAGAAACAAAACTAATAAAAAACTAAAGATATATGTAAAATGAAATGATTAGACTTTTCGAGTATTAGCAGAATGTAGTTAGATTAAAAACCCCCTCTGTAAGATGAATATATTTTTACAGTCCTTGGTCAATGTAGACATGGATATAAATAATAATAATTCCTCTAGTAGTTTCCTATGAAAAGAATTCTATAGTTTAAAAGGGATAACAAAAGTGCTCCTCCACCAAATCGATGGAATCGTTGGAGATTCATCTATATGATTATGAAATATTTAAGCTCTAATCATTCACATATCTTCTGCATTTGAAAATTCATTCTAGACAATGAGAAGTCAGACACATTCCCGTTAAGCCTATGCAATTCAACATACTCTCAATATCGTAATATGAACAGGGGGCTTAAAAAGGACAGGACAAAAATCATTTTTTAGCAAATGTCTCTTATTAAACCTATTATTGTAGGTCAATGTATGGGCTGCGTATGAAGATTTATAAAATAGGTGCCCATTAGCGGGGCCATTTTACTTTCACTCAAATCAAAATCAAAACTTCTGCATTGATTAAAACCCTTCCTAATACATAATTCTTCTAAAAAATTGGATTATTAATAAGAGAAATTTTGCGAAAATTGCTAACAACTTTTTGAACAGAGCTGCCATAAAAACATCAACATACATTTCAACAAACAAGCATACAAACCTGAACCCTTGGACGCTGTGCAGAGTTCAACAAGTGGAAGAGTTGAAATCCATTATAAAAGCATTGTCAATCTGGAGCTGTGTAATCATCTTAGCCATTCTATATCCCCAACAGAGTACATTTTCAGTGTTGTATGCACTGAAAATGGACAGACAATTGGGTTCCCATCTCAAAATACTCGCAGCTTCTTACATTCTCTTCAATCTGCTAGCCTCTGGAATAACCCTATCCATGTATGACAAAGTGGTAGTTCGAAAAATAACACAGCTGAGAAGCATGGTTATTGGCACTAAGAATGACAATAGCTGCCATAGTGGAAAGAAATTGTTTAATGCAGAGGAAATTTCAACGCTGTGATTGGTTCTTCAACATGCAACATGCTATAATGGGCTCTGCGAAAATTATGAGCGTAGGGAAAGTTGATTTTTTTTAACAAAAAAATTAATACAATCGGAAAAAAAAATCAATTAAAGAGACTGATAATTTTCTGACAAAAAGATTATTTTTCACGTAGCAAAGCTCCCACAAATAACCTATCGACTTAAAATCATATATCAAATAAATAAACCCAAAATGACCTAGAGCAAAAGGAAAAAATGTCTTCCACTTGTATGGCTTGGTCGAGAGGACCAGAGATTTAATAACAAACAAAACGGCGTTTCTTACCCATTACCATAGGCAGCCATATAATAGCCGAAAGTTGCGATGACGGAGCTGTACCCACTTCAAACAATTCAAACCCTAAACTCTGTTAAGCTTTTAAATTCAAACAATTATTATTTTAATGAGGTCTGGAAGGGTGCCGTGGGTAGGACGTTACAGTTGCTCAAATGCACTTGTCACACCAGCACATCATAGGTTCAAATACCTCTTCCTTGTACATCACAGTTTTAAGGTTATTTAGGGTTCCTTACCATCTGAAGAATTGTAATTTATTGGTGATCAGGGTAAAGGGCGCTAGAATCGGAGGACAAAGTAGTTGCACTTATTCTCAAATGGAGTTCGCTCAATTTGGCGAAGTCGTTGTCAGCAATGCGGCGGAACTAGAGAAGAAAAAAAATTCTATTCGAGCTTCCGGACCTGCTAAATTACAGGTTATAACTTATGAAAATAGAAATGAAACAAGCTTTGCAATAGTTAGCAAGATAGCTAGATTTTGTACTCGTGTTTGGTGAGTCAGGCAATAGTTAGCTTTGCTACCTCTAGGGCAGGTGAATTTGGGTAAATATGTTAAGCAGTTAAAAGCAAATTCCGTTTTAGATTTTTAAAAGGAGTCGTATGTGTCAACTTGGTGTCTGGCTTGGTTGTGACGTAAAAGAATAGTTGCGCATGGCTTGGTGTAAAGTAAGCTGAAGATTGTGTATCTGAAAGTACCGGGTTTAATTCCTTTAAAGGATCCGGAAGAGGACTTTTATTGCCGCTTTTGTAGCTTTAATCGATTCAAAAGGACATTAATTATTGCCATGACAAAGATTTAATCACACCTATACAGAATAGATTATTCGATTTAATTTAATTTTTAATTAAATAATAAAAAATAAGTAGAAAGGTTGGGCTGTCGTCCGGTAAGATTAGCTGAGAGTTTAGCTTGGCTGGCCCAGTTTCGAATCTCAGTTTTTAAAATTTACTAGCCAAAAAAGGCTTGGATCTGGAACAAAGCTACAGTGATTCATTTGTTTGCTTGGTATATTTTAGGTGAGGACACGGGCCACCTTTGTTATTTGGGGTCGTCGACATGGGGAAACATTGGGAATGTGCTCCTCACAGCCCCATCTTTACTGTTTCTTTTCTCATGTCGTCGACATGTTTTGGAATTCGTTTGGTATTGAGGGACTTTTTCTATTTTGTGGGTCTCCTTAGAACATCGGGGGATATCCCAATCTGCTAGGTAAATCTTAGGAATTTCACGACATCTCCGAAATAAAGGAGGGGTCTTCCAGATGGATGTTTCCATTATCAGATTTTCATATTTCTAATAGTAATTTTGAACTCGCATTTCCATATTTCACCTCATTTTTTATTTTAAGTACCAATGGTTAATGTTGGGATGTTCACCGTTTTATGTTCAATGTCATAAGTATACACGCTTTTTGAATTTCAGTGTTTTAGAACGTTTAACAATTTCATTATATTATAAAAATGTTGTAATAAATATTTTCATTAGTACTCACTGAATTACATTTTTTAATAGTGCCCCTTGTTACCTTTCAAACGTCACAAATTCTTTAAATTTGGGTCATGCTCCTTCAATGACTATTACAACACAACCTCGTGGAGCTTCAGTCATACTCTTTAGAGCCACCCCACTACTATTACAGCACAATCCCTCAAATCCTGGTTTATGGTCCTATGAATGCTTACGTTCCCACTATAAAACTACCTTTTGGGCCTCCTTTGGTTTCTGTCAAGCTGGCAAAGCTCATAGGGAACATGGAGAGATTATAAACCCTCTTGTTTCTTAGACCAAGGTATGAATTACCTAAATAAATAAACAATGAAGCAAAACATGCCTGAATTAATCGCCTAAAAAATGAAAATGTAATTATAAAGTTAAATGTTTTTAATGTGGAACAAGACAAGAGAGTTCTTCACTAAGGTTCATTTAATTTCTATACATTTAAAATTTTAAACAGGATTATAACTAACCGACCCATGTAAACATGAGAAAGACCATTCAACCAATTTTAAACAACAAAGTTCAAATAATAGAAGGCCAAATCTATTTTTAACTTTTTTTTCCTCTGACAAAAATTTATATGAACAATGAAAGCTCAAATGTGTAATATAGAAGCATTCACCAAGATAAAACCATTTTAAAGTAGGGAAGAAACAAACATCCATCCAAAACAAAACATGAACTTTGAAATAACACTCGTATGAAATAACTTCTACAACATGTTTGATTATGCATAACAATAACCACATACACTCTTTGCGAGTGAAAGAGATGCATACAAAAATATCGAGCCTTAGTATTTAAATTTTTAATCCTTGTTTTATCTCAACTATTTACGTAATTGCCTCCTTTTTGAGAACATTCAAAACGCCATATGTAATTGAGGATTCTCTTTGAAAGAGGAAACTCAATAGTCTGACTCTTTCCCTTTATGGAAATTTCTTAGAAATTACAAAATTACAGTATAAATTTTAATGTTTTCATCCCTTAGAGGGAGATGATAAAGCAAATGATTGAGCAACTTGGAAGACATGGTAGTGTTGAAGACGACCCTATGATTTAGTAAAGAGTAAGTTCAATTGTCTTCTCCAATCCGGGTTGCTTCCTCTTCTTTTCTTGATGAAACTCTTCACTTTATTGAGCTTGATTTGGCAATGATAGAGTCTTTGAGATCCTGTTTCCCCAAGTAGATCTCTCTCACATTTACCCCTCCAGGGAGGCACCATTGTTTTAGATGAATCTCTTAATTGAGCTTCGAAGATCCAGTTATTGTCCATGTTGTGTGCACTAAGTACTGAATGCTTTTCATTTTGTTCAAAAAAGTTTGAACCTCAATACAAATTGCGGTCCTTTTTTATTTACTTGTTTGCATTCTTGATTATGAGCTTTGCACTTGGCAAACCATAATATCAAAATATTTCTAAGCTTATCCTATGATGGGATTGCAGTTTCACCTTATTCTCCATCACTTGCATTTTCAGTGGATCTCCAAATATAAAAATGTCACTTTATTAAATATAGTTCTCCAAATATGATTAAGTTGGCCAAGTCGGCCTAATGTTCTAGATTCTTCTTAGAGTTCTTTATAAGGAGGCTAGATGGAGGAGATAAGGTGTGCTTTTTGGATTTGATAATTTGTTTGAAGCAAATCTCTGAGGAGTCAGGACGGAAACCTTCAGAAGATGGATAGAAGGGTTAAATAAAAACCTAGCCCTTCCAAAGTGGTGGATTCGTGAAGGAGTCCACATCTATGCCAAATTTGTGGATTCGTGGAGGAGTCCACATCTATGCCAAATTTGTGAAGTCTCTAATAGAGACAAATTTGTAGAACTAAAGATATTGCATGATAGAGGTATTCAATGCTTATATCTTACTTGGGGAAAGGATTATTATTAATATTTCATATTGAGCTTGGTTATCTGAATAAGTTTGGCTTTTATTATTATTGCCGATCCAATAAAAGGGAAAATACAAAGGTTTTCATCAAGGTTATTTGTGGTCAAGTTTGGCGAACATTTTAATTGCCTGAGAATCATCGTGAAATCTTTGGCTACTCAATTGAGGAGGATCCTACTGTTACAGGTCGTATATGTGAGAAGACTTCCATCGAAACATTGACAGGGAGAATCAATAACGCATATTAATCGCGGAGGTCTGAGAATAAGTGATTGCCGAATTGAGGCTAAGGTTGGTGCTTATGGCAAGGGTTGAAGAACACAAAATCCAATGAAAGTTAGTGAACTTGGCAACGACAACCCCATTCTATGCATACTGTTGGAAGGTGTCCAACATATCCCCTCAGGATTCATGACCTGGTCTAACAACACCCTGTGTGACTTTTAACTAGGATGGTAGCAGTTTCCTGAATAGATGCATCTTTTGGGAGAAATGACTAGCTCAACTTCCTACAAGTGGTATCAAACCGGGGTTGTGTTGTGACATAACCACAAGGTCGCCCATCGAAGATGTGACCCCTTAACCTTCTTGTTTGTTTGGCCTTTTGGGTTTTGTCTTAGTAGCTCTTTGCTCTATCTTTTGAAGTCTCCCGAGATCTAATTGAGAAGTGATGGTGTTGCTTAGGTCTAGAATTTTTGCTTTTTTCCGTTTTTGCCGAGGTTTCAATTTTGGGTCCCAGTCTCCTATGCCTCCTTACTTTCCAATTGCGAAGTAATGACATCTCGGGAACAATCTGAGAGGAAAATAATTAAAATTTTGCTAAGTTTGATAAAATCCATCAAGAGCATCCAAAACTAGAGAATTTGACAACGTGATGGATTGTCAAACGAAGGAGTTGGAAAACATTGAAAATGGCTAAAATTGCATTGAAAGAGGTGAAGGTGACTATATGTGGATCATGACTACATATAATCAACAGTGCTAAATAGATAGTCGTGAAAGCAAATGAAAGGATTGAAAGACAATACTTACCAACAAGGTTTGGATATGGGCCCCTAGGCACTAATTTGCAAGAAAATAATAGGGGATGGAAAATTTTCCACTTTGTCTCTTGAAACGTTGGTTCTATTCGTCCAGAAAACGTGAAAAGTCATTCCCCAAGCTTCTGAATGATAAAATGCCATGACAAAGGAATATGCTTCGAATTGGGACAACTCCATCTCACATCTCCAGGTCTCCTGAGAACAAATTGCCGCAGCCACGAAAATTCGTCATACACCCAGAAGCGCTAAATACCTAGAATGAAGGAAACTTGTTTGACACAAATTCTACCGTGGGTAAACAAACGAGTTCAGAGAGGAGACAAGCAATTTTAGAGAAATCCTGCAGTAAAAAAAGGATATATAAGGGAGTCCACTGTAGACCTCCAAATGCGTCGAATTTGGTTTGCAACATTGATCCATACTCAGCGTAATTTCTTCATAGTTATGGAACCCGTCCAAGAAGTGGCTCTGACGTGAAGGGTCAAATGCATTGAGACATGGTCTCCCCAAGAAAGAAGAGTCCACTGTGACCAAGCATAAATCACAAAACAAAGAAGGTTGAGGAATTTCACACAAACCAATACAGTGCATAGAACGCAATGGGCTTAGAAGCTAGAGTCTACCGTTGGGTCTTATTTTCACTCAAAGTGATGCGTAGCGTACATGCTTGAGAAAACCATATAAAATCCATTGTTCCCGTAAAAGTGCCTTGCCATGCTCAGAGCGTGAAAATCATTTGATCAGGGAGTGCGCCTAGAAAGTTGATCTCGTCCCTACCAAAAAAATTGCGGAGTTCGAAGTCCATTGCAGATGTTGATTGGCTCCCTTGAACATTACTTTGGCATGAGCATTGAAGAGAAATGTGGGAACAATAATTACAGGAATGCTGAATGTCATACGAAGGGAATGCAAAGAGAAATCCTGCTCGATAATGGAAGTTCATGAAGAATAGTCCACAGGAAACACCGAAGCAATGGAGCCTCTCACCATAGGAGGCGTTTGAGAGTCTTGAAAATTATAGCAAGGTCAACATGCAACAATATCTATTATTCATATGCCGAGGTGTCAAAGGTCCTTTGCATGGGATGATATCTGCAAGTGTTGAATCATGCCCAACTCCAACTACAACTTACCAACTTTATGTCATGAGATGATGCGAAACAACAAGTAGTTCCTTGTTTTCATAAATTGGGAAATAACAATGCGATTACCAGCAGTAAGTGGGACATCTGCAAACGAATAGGCCCACGATGAGCTCGACCCTGTCCATGCCATAGATCAAAACAAAAATAAAGGTCCGTTGTGGAGACCTAAACAAGCCCGAAGCGATTTTGACAAGACAAGGGAAAGTTTGGAAGTTGGAGAAAGAAAAATCCACACACATGCCGATAACGCGCCCCAACACATTTCAACATGGTCAACGAAAATTCTTCAAAAAAAAAAAATTCCTCCAGCACCTCCAAAATGCGCCCGGGCGCAAATCCACCATGGTGAAGGAATTTTAAAAGAAAGGGAATAATCAGCCAATAGCCTCCTCATGCGCTTGAGTGCAAATACCTATAAGTCAAGGAATTCTCCAATTTTAAACAATCCACGACAACCTTTAATTGACGCCTTGCACATTTCTAACAAAGTGAACGAGTGTGTTGTAAATGAAAATCCACGAGGAAGGCCAAAATGCGGAGGAAGCCCCAAATGTTTCATAAGTTTGAGAAATAATAAAGTCGCGAAATTCCTTTACGGGCTAGTAAAGTTTTATCTCTTTGACTTCATCTTCATAATGAGAAGCTATATGGAAATCAAAGGATTAATAATAAAATCAACCAAGTTTTGAGCCACTAAGAAATACATTAGAGATGTAATTGGTAACCATTGGATAAAGTTGCGATGGAGGAATTTTAAGTTCGATTGGATATTTCAAGACGAAGGGGAATTGAAATAAATCAATTTTTGGGCTAAACTGAAAATTAATTGGATATTAAATTTTATGTTTAATATTTAATTAATAAATATTTTTTATATATAAAGGAAAAAAATTGCAAAAGCAAGAAAGTGATCAAAGAATTGAGAAATTTGGAAATAAATTGCTTTTTTTGGAGATAATTGGAATTATTGTGTTTTCTTCCAATAATTAATATTTAAAATAAAAAAAATAAACTTGAAATTGGATGAAAACTTCCTCGTGAAGTTAAAAGGCTCAAATTGGCAATTTCTTAAAAGCGAAGAAAAACTATGACAAATGGCATGTTTTTTATAAGAGAATCTTTTCAAAACTGGAAGCTTGGAAGAGAAGCAAAGCAGTTTCCTAAAATTAGTTTGCAGTCATTAAAGCAGTTTTCAGATTGAAATTCTATATAAGAAGCCTTCTCTCTTTCATTATCACACGTAGAATTCGAGAAGCAAGCTGCAAGAAGAATTTGTGAGAAGTTTTTTTTGAAGAGGTTAAATATCGTGAAGAGAGTGAATTTTTTTTGAAAGAAAGAAAGAGTTTCTGAAGAAGTGTTCCTTGGAAAGCGTGGAATTATTTTCTAGTCAAGAAAATTCGAAAGGTGTGAATTTCGAGAAGGGAGATTTTTTTGCCGGTAAGTTTGGAAATCTTTGAAAAAAGCGCAATTCTTGGAGGAGAGAGATTGTTCTATCCTGAAAAATTTGGAGGATTTTTGGATAAATTTTTGAAACTTTCTCCTTCATGGACAAAATTGGTTTGTTTTTTTCATTCTCTTGCACGGCCTTATGTTCACTTTATTTCTGTTTTGCAAGAAGCTGAGAATGACAGAACCTAGAGGAACAAATGTGACGAGGAAGAAGCTGATAAACAATGAGAGAGAGGATTCTACCCAGAATCCATAATTATTTCAAAATGGGCAGAAATTGGAGATACCAACCTCGGGTGCCTGGACATGAATGAATTCCACAGAACAATGTTTGGATACAAAGATCATCAACCGACACACTTGGCCACCCAAATTGTAAACAACGGGATTGTAGTTGCTGCTGGCTTTCTTCCAGCTTTTCAGCATTTTGAGTTGATCGTGGAATGTGCCAAGCACTACAATCCAGGAGATAGAATAATTCAAGATTCAGATGGAAATGTCATTGCAGACCTTTCTCCACCAGCTATTGCAGAAGCGTTTGGAATCCCTTCTTCCCGAAAGTTGGTTTTAAAGACAAAAGAACAAGCACACAATTTTCACCGCTAGGGTTCAGTATTGTGAACACATAAACGATAAATGGTTGAAAAAGAATAGATCCCACCATTCCAAATTGCCTAAGGAGCTGGTGTGGCTTGATTTTCACTGGGAATATATAGCGACTTAGTCATGATGCTGAGCAGGATTTTTGGCATGCCACAATCCTATATGTTTGAATCCTGGATGTGGTACTTTGTTGAGCAGGTAGTTGAAGAGCACAACCATATGGATTGGGGTGGACTGATCATTGATAACTTGAGCGAACAGTTGGTGAATCTGGAGCAATCAAGGAAATTTTATATGAGCTCTTATGTCATATACATGTTGGCACAAAATACGAGGTATGATGGATTGAGGTGCAAGAGGACAATCGGAAGTGGCACTTCGCGTTTGAAAGTACACAAATGTTACCCTCAGTTGCATTTGCAGTCCATAAATGATTATGTCCGAGTAAATGATGCCTTTGCATTGCGTATTGTAAGGACTTTGTAGAAAAGGCTGCATGTGAGACTGTCAGTCGGGGCAATGAAGTTGGTGGAGGAATACAAAGTTTGGTTCATTCAATTTCCTACTTTCTCCTAAATAAGAGTTCAGGGATTTTTAGCACAACCATACAAACTCCCACGATACCCTACTGATAAGATGGTCTTGTTGGAGATCACTCGACAACTGACGGTCTACGACAAAATCCAAAAGGGAAAAAAAAAGTTGGAATTGGAATTCCCAATCTCCATAGGAGAAGACAAGGTTGAAGAGTGTTCGTGCTTGAAGGCAGCTGAGAGGTCATCTGATGAATTGTATTTCTTTCGTCTTCGACTTTTTCCAGGGAGGAAAGACTATGATCCATACAAAAAAATCGGAACAATGGCCGGTGCATGATATCAACACAAGATGCACCTCGAAGTTTTTTGGGCCAATGTTGCAGATGAGAATGAGATTAGAAAATGGATGTACTCTAGGTTGCCGTCCAATTTGATCATAACATGCAAGATCTTTCGAGTGCTTGATCAGATGGGAGAAGGTTTGAACGTGATACAAAAAGGATACAACCCAGAGAAGGAAAAGGTCATCCATCCTTATGACTGGTCAAGGAAGGAGATTACAGACATTGACATATTATCTGCACCAATCTTGAATTTCACAAAGTTGTGGATTGAGTGACAATTGGACAAACTGGCCATGCCAAAGGATGGTTGGACATACAAGCTGATGGGTCACTTGCCATTGAGAGATGAAAGACAACAACAACCCTCCAAAGATAGAATGGAAGAAGGAGAAATCATCAGGAAGTGTTGAGCGAGGGAAAATAAAAGGTGTTGCTCAGGAAGTGCAACGAAGGGATAGGCCTAACATTCGTATAGAGGAGCCCCAATAGAAGAGGCAAAGATCATGAAATGCACTATCTTCACCTAGTCGGACACCTAGTTTGCAGGAGATAGACCTTTTCCCCAGAGGAGAAGTAGAAACTAGCAGAAGAAGGTTAGAGCAAGAACATATGACTAGGTCAGTACAAGATAGAGAAAGTATTAATGCATATGAGCTTCTCCAAGGAAGAAACAAGGAACATGACGTTGCCATTGAGGAGAGCCTTGGTACCATTCTAGAACGAGAAATGATGGAAACAAAAGAACTTACGACAGAGGAAGAAGTTCTTGCAATGGAGGCAGAAGTGATAGCTCCTGAAACAACGACAAAAAGTACTATAGCCAAAGAAGAAATCAATATAAGAGCAGTACAAAGACAAGAACAATTGACAACTTAGAATGATCAAGGTGTTGCTATTCCATAATGGTTAAGGCAAAGAATATAGAGAAGTCAAGAGAAGGAGGTTGACTGGGCAGTCGAATTGCAAGAAATCCTAAACCGAGTCAACCAGTCATAGGAGAAAGGAAAAACTAAGAAATTTGCAAAGGTAATCAGAGGAGAATCCGGATCCAAAATCCTGTAGTTTGCAACTCTGATAGTTCAAAAGATCAGATTACTCCAGATGTGTATAATGTGATGGAGATTGATTTGGGCCATGCCTCCCAAGAGCAGGTATTAGAAGAATTTGATGATTCTGCACATGCAATGAAGGATAAGATGAGAAAACTAGAGGAGAAATATCAGAGGCAGAAAGTCGAGATCAAGGCCTTGTGTGAATACATCAACAACTTACCTCATCCAGTGACGGAAGAAGGTCCAACCTTTGTTCCTCGTCCAGTTATTCCGGTTGAATCAGTAGAAGGTATAGATAGGATCAAACGAATTGCTCAGGGTGCAGAAGTTTTGGATGGAAGGCATTCAAAATGAAGCATATAAGCATGTTGAGGCCTTAGTTTAGATTCATGACAGAGCATTGGCCGTCCTTTGCAGAATACAATGCATGGACGAGTCATGGGAGGATGAGCGTATTTACCAAGATGAGGTGATCTTAGACTTACAAGATTTAATGGAGACTCCTAGACAGTTATTAATCGATGGAGGGGTTATTAGGGAAAGAGATGTGTATGACTTCCTTTGATGGTACACTGTAGTAGTCACAACCAAGGAAATGTTTGAGCATTTCACAAATGAGTCTGCTCGGTTAAGGAGGATAGCAGAGAACATCAAGCAAGGGATCTCTAACGCAATTGCGTCCTTGCTATCACAGAGACTGGCAGAAAATGAAATAGCAATAAACAACCTGAAGAGGAAACTGGAGGAGTTTTTTTAGCTGAATTCCTTCGTAAGGGATGACTTTGAGAATTTCTCCATTTTCTCGAATACCATGCATACAATCTCAGGACTTGTTACCGGATTGGGAGGATAGCTTGAGAAAATCTAAACGAGCAATGCAGTCTTGGTATACAAACAAGAGTCGACACCGAGTATCAGTGTGGATGAGTTGGAGACCGTGTTGGAAAGATTCTAGGCGTTCAGGTGGCAAAGTCAAAGGTAGACTATTCTTGGTAGAGATGCATTTAATGCATAGTGGGCATGCTTAGTGGGCATTCATTTTACCCCTCTTCCTGAACTTGCATGCGTAGTGGGCATTTATTACCCACTAAGATGGTGGATTCCTTTTGATTGGTCCTTGTAGTTATGCCCATTAATGTAGATTCTCTTTTCTTTGCCCTAACCCTAATTAGGGCTGAGATGGCAAAATCTAGGCCATCGGTTATTGTTTTGATCCGGGCCACTCGTTGTAACTGGGGACCTATATAAAGGCCTCACTTCTCATTTGTAAAGCAGTGGAATTTTGAGATTGTTGCTATGAGCTACTAAGACAATAAAGTTTTCATTGAAGTTTGGTGACTACTTGAAGTATTTTAGTGCTTGCTTGTTCTCTTATTCCCTCATTTTAGATTAGATTTGTTAGAAAAGTGGTGTGATTTCAATGGAGAATGCAATGGTGTTTTGATGAATTCCTTGGTTCATACTTTTGACGATTTGCTGATTGTAAGTCATTGTGTAAAGTTAGCCTGAACCTCACCTTTATGTATGCTTAACTTCTATCATTCAACGTACATTGTTCGTTTTTATGGTGTTCGTTGTGGTATGAAAATCATTCGCATAACCCCTTGAAGATTGCATTGGTTCATGCGTAGTTGTAGTTTAACTTGGCGAAACGGAGCTTGGTTATTTGGAATTCGTCCATCAAAGCGACATTCGTTGTTGTCATTACCCTTAGGAATAGATTATAATTTCTAAACCCCCGCCTTTGCTTTCCACATTTTTCTAAAAAACCCAAAAAAGTGTTTCATTGCAAAATCTATCAATAGCTCCCACCCAGTATGGTTTGAAATCAATTTCAAGTTTGCAAACGTAAGGCCCCTCGTGATTAACAACAAACCACAACAACCATCGAGCTTATCCACATTCAAGAACTGACGTTAAAGGAATCTTGGAATCTATTGTGTGATCTTTCGCAATCTTAGCACAGCAACGATTTTGATCAAGAGAGGATAAGATATCTCGATATTTTGTTCTACTGTTTGGTGGGTCATAAAACAAACATCAACAGGTTGTAGGTTCGAATCCCCTTGGGAGATGCTGAGGGGGAGACTGTTGGAACGTGTGCATACTTCTACAACAGGAGTGATTGTTTTTGATTAGGCATAGTCTCCAGTTTGGTCCCCTACTATCCAAGCAGTGACGACATTCATATGATGACTCCAGCATTTTTTTTGCCAATCTCTTGATATCAGGTGCAGAGAATACTTGTGGATTGTTGTTCCTTTCAGACTGCTGTTCATTCTAGATTTGCAGTAAAGGTCACGGTACAATAGATGTCTTTGCTACTGTAATTTCCAGTGGTGTTCTCATATCGAAACAACTTTGTAATTGTAGCTCTGTTTTTTATAAATATCTCATTAATGAAATACTCTTTTAGGTCAATCTACTTGTGTAATGGTCTGTTATTGATGTTCATACACTTCTGAGTAAGAAACTTGTCAATAGTTATTACTTCTGTTTGGAAACTGTTTATTTCAAGAAAACCGTTTGACAGTTTTTTGAAGGAAAAGAGGGAAATTTGGGCACTATTCCATTGGGGATATTATAGTGGTATCAAAGCTGTGCATTCTGCCGCCTGAGGGTGACAAATGAAGATGGATAAGAAGTTTATTGCAAGTATGGAAGAGTGGGTTGAGCTGATGCATAAATTTATGCAAAATCAGCAAAACTTTAAATTTATTGCAACATCTATATATGAGATGCTATGTGGAAGAAGATAAAATGAAAAGAGAAAAGCCAGCCGTATCAAAGAATTTAGATCAGCAATGTGAGAAAGAGACACTGATTGAAAAGAAACTAAATTCATTGAGTTTACAGGGTATCCCAAAAGAGCAAGAATCAAATGAAAAGAGAGCAGATTTGTTTCACATGTCAGGATGCTTGGACACTAGATCACATATGTGGGATTAATAAGAAAAAAGATTTATTGCAGCCAAGTGTTGTTGAGGGTAGGTTTAATGAAGGTGACAAAATAAGAGCCATGGGTACAAATTCAGAACTAGCCCACGAAGTTGAAGGGCAGCACAATCAGGAGCTTAGGGAGAAGAATGTAGGTGCAGTTTGCAGACATGGAATAAAGGATATGATGAGTAATGCATGTAGTTTTCATTATGACACACCTCTTCAATCAGCCCATAAGGATGGGTATCCAGAAATGGAAGAAGTTGTATATAAAGACTATGATGACACTACTAGAAGGCATGAAGCAAATGCTGTGTACACGATTGGGAACAACAATTTTTATCTTCATGTGATTATAAGGAGATGGAAAATTTCTATTTGGATAAAACTGGCAAGAGGCTTTATCTTGTTAACTCTCAAGGTTTCATAGACAAGCACAAGATAATGATTGCGGATTTAAGCTATGTCATCCCATAATGTAATGACTATGCCTTGCTTCATGAAATCATCACCCTTTGTTATCACATGGAAATAATTTGAAAACATGATTCTAATGGGAATGTTGGGTTTGCATGGGATAAAACTAACCAAAGAGATGATTATGAAAACTTAAAGATTGCCTTTAGGAAAGATTATGCCATTTGATAATGTATGGTTTGTCATAGGCACCACTCAATTGAGTTGGTTATCAAATGAGAACTTAATGATTTCCAACCTTGTACATATTGAGTTTCAGTCATTAGTAGCCAATGAACAAGTATTTCACATGTTAAGATTGATGAATTGACAAGGTAACACTATGCAGCTAGTTGAGGAAAGAATTTCAGACTTAACATATTGGCAACTAGTTCGCACCTTGATGTGTAATGACTGCCATATGCTGCTGATTATTGAATTTTCAGATTTTATATTGTTAATGGCAGCTAATTGCATGGATTTGTCACTACAACACTTGGATATTGAATGTTAATGAGATACTATCAATTTGTGTCTGCAGAAGCATTTTGTGGATAATTATAGATCTGATTTTTAGTCTTAATGGTGCTGTCACTACTCATGCCAGCCATTCAGAGAGAACACAATTCAGGTTTAGATGGATAATTTGAGTTGGTGATTCCTTGGTGGAGTATGAAGCAGTCCTAATGTTAGGGTTTGAGACACATGTCATGGAGTCATTTGCTTTGGGTTGGTATATGCTTGGAAATGGTGAGTTCCAGCAGATCTATGCTCCAAGTTATGGGGACGGTCCAGCCAAAGCTTTTTGGGTTCCAATTCAATCATTGTTATTATAAGGCTATCCTACATTGCTGGTTACAAAAGTTTCAGTTTGTAATTTGATGACAGCAGTTTGGATAGATTGGAGTGATCGGGATCATTACTTCAATGTTGGATATTGGCATGGTGATGAGGTTCCAGCAGCACATGACATTGGAGGCATTTCTTACACCATAAGGGGTATTCGTATGATTGATGAAGTGCTTCTCAAGTTGCTGCAAATTGACGACAGTCATATCCGAGTGGCACAGCGAATTGGTGGAACCATGTTACTGAGATTGATATGGGATCCTAGTGGTGCAGTAGAGAATTGCTTGTGGACAAGTGATGTTTGGGTAGGGAGGACTATAATGTCCCCAATTTAAAAGTGACAATTAATTAAATTGATTTTTATTAAATTGTAAAAAATAAATGGAATATTCAAATGATGACTTAATATTAATTAATTAAATAAAATAATAAGATATTATAAAATGTCACTTTATTAAATAAAGTTCTCCAAATTGATTAAGTTGGCCAAGTGGGCCTAATTGTCTAGATTCTTCTTGGAGTTCTTTATAAGGAGGGAAGATGGAGGAAATAAGGCATGCACTTGGATTTCATAATTTGTTTGAAGCAAATCTCTGAGGAGGAAAACCTTTAGAAGATCGATAGAAGGTTGGATGAAAACATAACTCTTCCGAAGTGGTGGATTTGTGACGAAGTCTACATCTGTGCCAAATTTGTGAAGTTTCTAATAGAGACAAATTTGCAGAAATAAAGATATCGCATGTTAGAGGTATTCAATGCTTATGTCTTACTTTGGGAAAGGATTATTATTTTTAGAATATTATACTATCCAAAATCTATTTGGGGTGCAAAGTAAAAGCAAATGTTTTAATTTAATACCTCAAAGTGACCATTGTAAACATTTCATATTGAGCTTGGTTATCGAAATAAGTTTGGCTTTTATTATTATTGCCAATACAATAATAGGGAAAATACAAAGGTTTTCATTGGGCTTATTTGTGGTTAAGTTTGACGAACATTTCAATTGCTCGATAAGTGTCGGGAAGTCTTTGGCTGCTCAATTAAGGAGGATCCTGTTGTTACGAGTTGTGTATGTGAGAAGACTTTCATTAGAACATTGGCAGGGAGAATCAATAGCGCATATTAATTACGGAGGTCTGAGAGTAAGTGATCACCAAACTGAGCCTAAGGTTGGTGCTTACGGCAAGGGTTGAAGAACACAAAATCCAACGGAAGTCAGTGACCTTGGTAATGACAACCCCATTGTGTGCATACTTCTACAATTGGAGTGATTGTTTCTGATTAGGTGCAGGCTCTAGTTTCGTTGCCTGTTATCTAGGCAGTCACGACATTCATATGGTGGCTCTAACATTGTTTTTGCCAGTGTCTTGATATCGGGTGTAGAGAATACTTGTGGATTGCTCTTCCTTTCAGATTGTTGTTCCTTCCAAATTTGCAATAAAGGTCACGATACAATAGATGTATATCATAGAGGTCAGAAATAAATTCTTTTGCTATTGAAATTTCCTGTGGTGTTCTCATATGAAAACAACTTCTTAACAACTTTATTTTGTTTATACATATCTCATTAATGGAATAATGAAATACTCTTTAAGGTCAATCTACATGTGTAATGGTTTGTTATTGATGTTCATACACTTTTGAGTAAGAAACTTGTCAATGGTTCTTCTATTTTGAAACCGTTTATTTTTCAGGGAAACTGTTTGACAAAATTCATAGAAGGAAAAGAGGGAAATTTGGGCAATGTTCCATTGGGGATATTACAACTTGCTTCATGGCTTTTTTAAGAGCCACATTGGCCGAGGCAATTTTAACTTTAAGGGTTATTTCCTTGCATCTTTCTTGTGGTTCTCACCTGGTTAACCTTCCCCTCCTTGAATTAGGTTTGTTTAAGCACTAGCCCTTCTTCAATAGGCTGCTCTTTGCTAGCAAAACTAGTTGTTCTTGCTCTAACCATCAATTTTATGATATAATTCTATACCCATGTGACAAGATTTTGGGTTTCAATGGAGAAATGAGGGTGATGGAAGAGATCTCACTTGAGTTTAGGGAAAGAAGTGGAGGCACTCATTTTAGTTGTGATGGATGGAAGTTGAATGCTTGGGGTAATCATAGATGTATAAGAAAATAGAAAAATCTGTTGTGGATGTTTTGAGTGGAGGGAAGGAATTAGAGACAACATTGTGAAATGTTGAAGATGGTATGGCAAAAATAAAGCAAAAGGAAAAAGGTTGAGGTGAACTATCACATTTGTGAACCTAGAGAAGGGTTTGGATGACTTGTGTTCATGGATTGGATAATATTATTATATCTATGTGCTCCAATTATGTTGTTCTAGATGCCAATGTGTGAGCTCTTCATCCTTTACCTCAAATGCTTGCACTATTGAAGTGGTCACTCTTGTCCTTGTGTCAACAACTACCCATCTCAAAGAGAGGTCCACTCCCTCCTTTGGAGACTTGGCTAACCCTTCTCTAATGGTTTGTTGTATTAACTTTTAGAAGGATTGGGTGCTTGTACCCTATTGAGTAGAGGCCACAAAGGCATTGTAGCTACAAATGTTGTGATTTGTAGCATTGCGAATGAGGCACTCATACATTATGAAATAGGAACATGTAGAAACTGAAGGTGGGATTGTTTGATATGGGAAAGGAACTATTTTTGACTTTTAATCATTACATGTGTCTTGCAACTCTTGGACCTGACTGTTGCCCCCTCAACTTTATTCTTCTCCGTCTTTGCATCATCAGTTGTATTCACAAACCCTCAATCCATAAGGTTGTTTTGACACCTATACTCCAAAACTATGTTACTAGGTTTGGCTATTTAGGCTTGCATGTAGAGATATGGGATGAATTGAGTCTCGACCTAGGAGGACCTTGGGTTCGCTCAAGGTTCGGCTTTGAAATCCCATCTAACTTCGAGGGGTAGTTGTGGTCTGCCATGATAACACACCCAAAAATCAAATGGAGACCAAGTATTTGAAGTACTTTATGTTTCATCCCCCAGGAGAAAGGGGCCCGATGTGAGAATCTCTGACAAAGCCTTTTTATATAATTTAATTAATATATGTGATAATATTGTATTTTATTCTATTTATAATGTTATTAATATATTTAATTATAAATTTATTATATATTCAATATAACATCTTATTAACATTAAATATTTTTATATATATTTAACATAATGTTCTACATATAAATAGTTTTATGAAATATTTATTATCGATATTATTTATAAAAATATTTATATATAAAATAATATATATTTAATATTTATTTTACGTTATTAAATTTATATTTATTTTTACATTATATATATATATATATATATATATAGCCTCTAAATTTGCGGTACTGCCATACTTGCACCCATACTCAATTTGGCAATTTAGCTCGAAAAGGTTTTATCTTCATGTTCTCTTATAAAAGCACATGACCTATTAATCTTATCTCTTGATGATTTGTAAATCGTATTGTTTTCACTTCGTGGCATGTGATTCCAAAGATGTTGGAATAGGGACAGACACATGGATGCTAGAGAAAATGTTCAGAGTGGTATGGGACATCTAGGATTGATGAGGTTTTGGACTAGGGGCTGACGTATAGATGCTGAAGAGTGTTCAGAGGGGTATAGGACATCTATGAGCAAACTTTGCCAGAAGAGAAAATAGGGTTTTTTGATTAGTTTCGTCTTTTGAATAAAAGTGCCTGTTTTTAGCAGCCAACAATCTTGAAATTGCCATCGTGGTTTCTTAACTGCTAGGGTGGTTTCGGACTGTTGGCAAACGACAGTGTTGCCCACAACACATGAAATGACTTGTGGATTTTCAATTCCATATTTCTTCAATTTGTTCATTGTAAGGCTATAATAAGCCATTTTATGTTATTGGTTTTCGGGACGTGGGGAAGGGGAAATGGGTTTTCGGGACAGATTTTTTTTTCTCAGAGTAGGGGACGACAATATAAAAAATAGGGAAAATTTAAAATATATAGGGAAATTGTAAATATTTATATGAAAACATGGATAAAGCATGCTTATATACATAATAGAACCTTAATATATAACGTTTGTGTTAAATAATTTAAATTGAGAGTTCACATGAGAGTAGAAATCAAACAAATTATCAAAACTCAAACATTAATTTTATGAGACAGCTAGGGGATGGGTTTCCGAGTTTCCGAGACATCCCTGTTTCCGGGACATCCCTGTTTCCGGGACGGGTCATATTGTGCCAAAAACGCATCCCTGGGTAACACAAAAGCCATTTTAGAGCCAAGTTTGGGATGCTTATGCAAGTTGAGGGCATGTAAATGGGATTTACTATTTAGAGTACAATTGCATGCATTTTCTGAGTTCCCGAAGTGACTATGTTGAGCCATTGGCTCGGTAGTGGATTGTAATAGTGTTGTAGCAGTCATAGAAGTCTGAATCAGAGTTGATTCATGCTTGTATCAAGCCCAAGAGGCTTAGACCTATAATGTGCCACTGAAGTGAGGTTCCGAGTGAGTGTTTGGTCACCATTTATATTTAATATTTGGGATTTGATAATTCTCGTCTTTATATGCTCTATGCAAAATTTGTAGTTGTTAATCTGTCAAATGTAATAAGTTAATAACAATTGTAGTTTATGGATCATGTGTGGGACACCTTTTCAAACCTGTACAACAATATTTTATTTTGAAGGAATTTCACATCATTGTAGTTGTTAATCTGTCAAATGTAATAAGTTAATAACAACTATAGTTTATGGATCATGTGTGGGACACCTTTTCAAACCTGTACAACAACATTTTTTTTTGAAGGAATTTCGCATTAGTGTAGCTGGTAAAACTTTTGGTTCCCATTGTGAAGGGAAAGGATGGGATATTGCAAATCTATTCCTTTCCATAAGTCTTGTGACTCACCCCTGACATTTAATAAGCCAATTTTTGGGTCAATATTAAGTTAACAATGTGCTTGCAACATTAATAGGGGCCTCCAATAGCCCATCTATTCTAAAAAAAGTGCGTTGAAGTAAGAAAGTCCACCAAATTCTTGAGAGATTTGGTTGCTCCCATTGACAACTTGTGGACAAAAGTTTTATAAAACCTTGTAGACAATGGAGGTAGAAAATAATCGCAAATGTTAACATAGTGCTGGAGAAACTTATGCTCATAGGGTATGGAGATATGAGCATGTATGGGCTCATAGACTGATCTCCACAATGGGGAGAGTGTTCCATCCCATTCATATTTAATATGTATTATTGTAGACAATCTAGAAGATATCCAAGTAGAAATATATGATGTTTGACTAATTTATTATAGAGTTTGGTCTCCAAACCCCATTCATAATTAGCGCACAATACATGTCGAAGTGAATGATATCCTTTTCTCCTATGGGCCTACACGTAAGAGTTATCACACTCATCATGTTACAAACTTGTGGTCAATATGTGGTGAGGTCTACCAATCCCACTAAAACATCATAATAAAATTACTTTCACAAAAGAAGAATATAATAGGAAATAAGCCAAAAATACTTGATGATGATAAGCTATTTTGAAGGGGCAATCCTCCAAATGTATCCATTGAACATAGAACTCACAATATGTTGATTAACTAGTACCTACTACCTCCTATATATAGGCATCATTTGAATATTCTAGTGTCTTGACACCAATGAGGCTGACCTATCATACAATAGTTTCACATATGGACTCATAAATACTCAATCAAGGATTATGTTAGCCACAGGTTGGCCATGCATATCCCAATACGATCGATGGGTTATCGTTATAGAATATCCCCTACTTCAAAGGAGCATTGTACTTAATGCAAATCCATTTTGGATGCTTTTGCCTGAAATCTTCATTTTTCTATGTAGCTTCTTTGATAAGAGAATTTTTCCACTTGATCAAATACTCTATAATCTCCCTCGTTTGCAACTTCTTAGTGTATGTTCGAAGGATTCCCTCAAGTTCCAAAATCATTCTATCCTTGTCAGCAAGCTTTAGTAACATTGCCTTGGTTGAAACTTTTTGTGCAATAACCTTCGTCAAGTAGGAAACATGGAAAGATTGGATGTATTTTTGTTATTTTAAGTAATTCCAATTTGTATGTTGTAGAATGGTTATTATTCCACAATGTACAGAACAACACAACACATTCAATAGAACAATACAATATATATTCAACATATACTCAGTGATATCAACAAGACATTTACCAATAGGCCTTTACCAATACCAATGGAACACACAGAGTAACATACTAGAGTACCAGATGGCGAGGAAATGTTATTTCTCTATTAATACCATCAAAACCATAAGCTCAACAACAATAAATCCAAGTCTTATATAATAGTCGGTTGGTTGGAAAAACCAACGGACACATCTCCTCGCTCCTAACTACCCTCCTAACCAAACATAACTAAGTCTAATTAATAATGACTTTATTACCTACTACATATACCCCCCCCTAAAAAAGAAGTCGTCTTCCAGACGACTGTATTAAGAAAAAAAGAAACTCCTTCGAGCACCCTCAATGCATCCATCTTTCTGGCTTCGCCAGCTCGTTCCATCTTCCTGCATAGCCTTCTCCTCTTCCCATTCCTTCTTCATCCTATTTGTTAGGTCCTTTTCTTGTTTCCTCCTCCGTGTCCTCACCCTGTGTAGTTTCCCTTTTCTTCGTAGGGTTGTCCTCCTTGGTACAGACCTGTGCACTGCCTTCCGTACTAGGAGTGGTACAGACACCTCCCACCGTACTGGTCCCATCCTCTTCTAAACTGTCTTCTCCAATCTGGCTTGATCCCTCTGATGTTTTTGGAAGTCTTTTTGCCCCAACCATTTTTTCCGTGGAGTGGCCTTCTCCTTCTTGCGTACGGCCTCCTCCACCTTGGCCTCCTTCTAGCGTACGAATTGATTGAGTACGACCTTCTTGAGTACAGCGTACGACCCTGCCGCTCGTACGACCTCCTCCACCTTGGACTCCTTCTGGCGTACGACCTTCCTGAGTACGACGTATGACCCTGCCACTCGTATGGCCTTGCAGTCCGTACGTTACTTTGATGTCCTCCTCCATACGACCTCTCCTTCAGTCCAGTCCGTACTGGCCTCTACCACCTCCCGTACAGTTCAGTCTGTACGACCTCCTTGTCGTCCGTACGGCCTCCTGCTGCGTACGACCTCTTATATACGGCCTGCGTACGGCCTCCCCCTCCTTCTGTGTCCACCTCCTGTTTTCTCCCTGCCCGTACGACGTACGACCAGCCCGTACGACTTCTTCCTTATCTCCACCAGGCTCGTACGATGTACGACCTCTTCCTCATTTGCACCTAGCCCGTACGGCGTACGGCCTCCCACGTTGCACAGCCTTCCCTTCTGTGAAGCCTCCCTACGTCCAACCTCCTTGTGTTGCTTGCTTTCTTCTCTCTGTCGTCCGTACGACGTACGGTCCTCCTGCACTTCATGGCTGCTATCTACAACAACTCTCCCACTTTCCTCTCTTTGAACTCGTACTTTGTCCTGCTGTTCGTACAGTGTGGAATGAGTTAGAGGGCCACACTTGGGCTTTTTATAAAACTCGTCGATGTTAGGGTTAGGTTTTATTATTTCCCTCATCCACCTTTCCTTAGCTTTTTCTTTTTTTTTCTTTTATTATGTCTAAGTGACATATGGGATGTATCTCTTTTTCTTGGATTTGCAGCATATTGCACTCTGGCTGGAATACCTCATCGTCTCCCATCTGCCAGTGAAACAGGCCGTTGAGGGAACTAGTTTTGTCCTCTGAACATTCTTCTAGCCGGAGTACTCCCTCCTCGTCTGGTTCCGCTCCTTCCTTGTCTTCTCCCTCTAAGTCGGAGGCGAGATCTTGACTTACACACTGATTCCTTAGATCTATTGTGTACTTTTTCCCGTCTACCTCTATGGATAAGGTATTCTTTTTCCAATTATGGGTGGCCTTGGCTGCCACCAGCCAACCTCTCCCTAACAATGCATCATATCCCTTCTTTTCTAGAGTAATTACCACAAAGTCAAG
>MU224975.1:118225-203345 GCA_018584345.1 Thuja plicata | reverse complement strand
ACATCCCCCAAGCAAGATGTATCTGTATCACCAAAGCGGAGCATAGTCATGATAGGCTCGGTGAAATTCAATACAAATTGCACACGAGCCCACCAATTGTCATCCAAGACCAAAGCCTTGACCTTTTTGGCTTTCCCTGGATTTGAAGTCTTCCATATACTCCACTGGTTAAAAATAACCATTTGGCTCAGTGCCTCTTTCACCTTGAGAAGTCGTCTCATAACAATAGTATGAGATGCAAATCGGGTCTCAGCAACCTAAGCAAGTTAACAACATATCAATAAATATCAAGCAAAGACAAAGTTATATATAATTAAATAATTTGATAATTGAACATGAACATAAAATAATAAATTTACTAATTACAATTTACGTTCAGCAACTCCAATTTGGAGAATGATCTAAATATGGATTGTGACATGTGGTGGTTTGTCACAAACATTTGTATCTCCTCCCCATCTTGTTATATTTGTTTCTCCCAATATATTTGAGTGCCAATTTGTTGCATGATTAAATTGAGGGAGTGTACAGTGCATGGTGTCCAAAAAATATGCTCATACCGACTCTCAACCAAAGCACCCGCACCCCTACAATTTTCGGCATTGTCCGTAATCACCTGGACTGCATTCTCACTACCCACCATCTCTATGGCCTCAATGAGAATTCTAGAAATGAAATTTGCATCCATCACCTCCCCTTCACAATCAACTGCCTTCAAAAACATTGCCCCTTTGGGGGACATTGCAATCACATTAATCAATGGCCGGTTTCTTGTATCTTTCCATCTATCAGACACAATAGATATACCCGATGTTTTCCAAGAAGTTCTAATTGGTTGAAGAGCTTTGTGTACAGAAGCCTTCTCTTTTTGCGAAAGAGTGGTACGCACCTTTTTATATTCGGGACTTGTGTAATCAACTGGTGCTTTATTGATGGCTGCCACCATTTCCTTCCAATATGGTGATCTTACCAATTTGAAAGGAAGACCATTGGCATAGAGGCAACGTGCAATGGCTTCATCAACACACTCTCTTGCCTCCATTTTAAATGTAGTGTCCAATGGACCTCTTTTGCGGGCTCTCATTTCTACTTCTTCCTCGTTCTCTTCTAGTACAGGCACTTGCAAGAATGGATGTTTGGAGGATTGAATTGGTTTAATGGGTAATTGTGTTTTACTTCTATTCTTTCCAAATGGAGGTTGATAAAAACTTTTTGTTGGATCTTTTAACCATATTATCAGCAGCCTCTTGTTCTTTTACATATGACGCTATTTGTGCATTTGACATTCCTTTCCCACTTGTGCCTTTGCACATAGCCATCCCTTTACCAGCAGGGCCCATAAAATGAAGTTTGACCCGGGAATATGAGCTATTGAATGATTTGCCTTTGTTACTTTCACAATATTTACACTTCCAAAAATATGAACCACCTCCTGCAACTTGTTGTATTTTTGTGGTATGTCTCCATAAAGGAGATCCTACATCAATTTTGAAATTATCATCTCCTTCTCCTGCCACTGAACTTTGACTACTGGTGGTGGCCATTCTTTCACAATACAATGTAATTTTTTGCTTTGCTAATAAGATATTAAGAAATTAAATAAACTTAAATTAGAAAACAACTTTGAACATCAACCAAACAAGTGCAAAAACATGATACAAACATACTAAAATGGATAGCTAAACTTCTTTCTTTACTTCTTTTAAAAAAAAAATTTAAAAAAATTTGCAAAATTTCTTCCCAAACTTGAAAAAATTCATCAAAATCTCAAAAAAATCCATTAAAGGACTCAAGAATGGGATCAAATGCTTACCTTAGATGCACAAAACTCCTTTGTGGAAGCAATCCATTGCCCTACAAACTATTCTTTTTGAAAAGAATCACTTTGCCTTCAACATGCAAAAATGAAGACCAAATGGAGAAGAGAGTGCAGCTGCAAAAACAATTAGAATGAATAGTTTGAAAGACCTCCTTTAGGGTCGTTTTAGGGTTTAGAAGAAAAAAATAGATTAAAAAAATCTATTTTGCACATGGTTTATAGTGCATTTAGTGAAAAAATGAATAAAAAAATGAGTTTTTATATGTTTTCTGGGCAGTCAGCCCGCGGATGCTCCTGGATGCTCTGTGGATGCCTCCCGGAAGCGCACCGCAGGCATCTGGATGCCTGCCACAGGCATCCATACGCATCCGGATGCCTGTGATGCGCATCCGAGCGGCATCCACAGGGCATCTGCGCCCGATTCCGCCTCGGCGCGCATTTGCTCCCGCATCAAGCGTCTGGAGGCCCGCATCGGCTTCTTAGTATAAATCCTTGAGTTTTAACTTTTCCATACTAGATAATAGATGGTAAATATAATATCTTATGATAATGAATAATGTATACTGCTTTATGATATTTATATGTATAAGAATGCCATGTAACCTGGGTTCCATTGAGTTCCCTTTATGGAAAATGTATCAATGCAAATAGGCGATGAATAACTTATATACGTTCTTGTAAAAGTGCCTCTACAGGTTTTGAAATTGAAATAATTTTATTCTATGCCCATAAAATCTTTGAACCCAGTCAAATGCTCAGCTACTACAACCTTTTTATGTTTTACCTTTGAAATTAATAATCAATCAATCTCATTTATGGTTAAGTGTGTGTTAGGTTGTGTTAGGCTTGGATATTCCATAGCTTTTTGTATCTTCAACCGTTCACAGTAAACTCTATGTCATGCTTCATATCTCATTATAGACCCCCCTTCCAAATGAATGGCTAGTTTATGTTATGGTAGGCTTAAAATAATCCCACATGTACTGCACTGTGAAGCCATTATTCTAGGACTTGTATTTATTTTTGCTACATAGACAGAAATTCTATTGAATCTGGCCACCAATCCAAAACACCAAAACACTTGCACATTGAGAATTTGAACTTTTATGCACTTCTTACAGTCAACCTGTCAAAAACAGTCACTAAGAACTAGATATAATGCTTGGAAAAGCTTCAAGCTTCAAATTATATCCCTGATAGTTGAAGATGAGTTGAGGCTCATATATGGTTTGAAACTAATGTCAAACTCTATTTTGATTAGAAATTATACTACATCTTAGATGAAAAAATGAACTCTAGAATCTAGAAATCATTTGAGCAGAATGAGTTATAAAGCAGTGTCTTACAGCCAGATTTTATCACAAGCCTTTTCAGACTTTTTTGATCTCTACCTCTGCGTATGTGGGTTAACACTGATTATTTCACTTAAGTTGGAGAAGATTCATTTTTCTTAAAATCAAGATAAATTTGTGAGAAATTCTCTTATGCTGATTCTTCACAGGTAATTGCTGATTTTGACATGACACTTACAAAATGCTGGGTTGATGGCAAGCGTGGACAGAGTTAAGTGTTTAATCCTGTTTATCCATAATGAAGTTCTTGATTTAACAATGTATACATGTGTGGTGCTAATTCTACTTTGAATTGTCAATAGGCAGCCATGCTCTCTTAAAGCAGGGGAATACTGAATATGACCTCAAGCGGAGACAGTTATATGATTATTACCGTCCATTAGAGGTCTGCCCTACAATTGCCATTGATGAGAAGACAAAGCTTATGGAGGAGTGGTAAGATGCATTTAAATGATATATCTGGTTCCACATATATTTGTTACTTCCGATCACATGGATTCACTTTTGCACTTGCCTTTGATCTCACATTTGGGATTTTAGTAAACTTATGAAATAAAATGTATCTATGGCTTTTGTACTTGCCTTTGATCTCACATTTGGGATTTTTGTAAGCTTGCAAATAAAAATGAATCTATGGTTGTTACCATAAATATGGTTGTTTTAATTCTATTTTCACCAGAATTTTACCTTGCTGATGTGAGCTGATGCTGCCACATCTGCATTCAATAGCAATTGTTGAAAATATATATAAATACAAGTGCAATAGTACATTTTTCTAGGCAGTGACCGATTCTATGTTATTCTATTTAGCTAAGTTGCCGAATCGGGTACGTATACAGATACGGGTATGTGGGTATGGATACAGATACGGGTACGTGGGTACGACATTTTTTTGGAGGGGGAGTTGGGTATGTTCGGGTATGTCCGTACAAAAATACATAAAAACCATAAATATATATATTTGCTGCCTAAAAAACTAGAATTAAAATATATTGTAATATAGAATTTCAATCTATAATTAATTAACTATACATAAATATTTAAATTAGAATTTTATATCTAAAAAATATTAAACTACAAAATATTAAAATCATATATACGACTTAAATTGTTGTATTATACATTTTTTTTTCTCTTTTGGACTGGAGCTTTGAACCAGTGAGGACACATATGGGGGTCCTCATCCCCGAAGTTATATTATTAGTAGTACTATGGCGTGAACGCCTTACCAAATTTTGTCTCGTGCTGTGACCTCTAAACTGATGGCTCTCCTTATCTCTCCACACCTTATATCTCCCAATCCTTTGGCAGCACCTCTCCTTATGCCTCCCTTGCTAAGCTCCTTATACCTCCCGATGAGCGCACACACACATCCCCTGCCAAGCTGGCAGGTCAATTCCTCCAACAACAATGGCCTCACCTTATATCTCCCTGGCCGATGGCCTCTCCTTATATCTCCCTGGCCGACACCTTATCTCTCCAGCTGGCGGGATCCTCTAACTACCAACCGGATGTTGGAACTGCGACAGCTTTGTCTTAGCATCCTTATACCTTCTGTCGATCGATCCCACTAGGCTGGCAACGCACGACAAGGGCCCACCACCAATCGACATGGCAAGAGGCTGGTGGGATTCGAACATCGAAACGTCCTTACAACAGGGCTCGTGGCAGCTGTGGGGTGATCCCCTTATACATTTCATATTTAATATGAAACATTTATGTTTATTTAATATAAATAAAGTTAAATATAAATTAAATTGCATATACAATAATAATTATATTGTTATGTGAATAAATAATAATATATATTATAAATGATAATAAATTATAAAGTTTAAAATTTATAATTTCATACTATTCGATATTATTTAAAAGCTTAAATTTAATAATGAAAAATAAAAAAAATACATTTAAAATATAAAAGACATTTAATATAAATAAAGTTAAATATAAATTAAATTGTATATACAATAATATTTATATTGTTTTATGTCAATAAATAATAATATATGTTATAAATGACAATAACTTCTAAAGTTTAAAATTAATAATTTCATACTATTCGATATTATTTGAAAACCCGAATCTAATAATTTAAAGTAAACAAGAATATAAATACAAAGAAAAATAAAGAAAATGATCGCATAGTTTTAAACTTATATTTTTGTAGGAATTTTTTATTAACTTTCCTTCAACGGGCGACCACAGCAAAATATTTTTTCTTCCACTTGTTTTTTCCAAAGTTGCCGGTTCGGGTTTGGGGACGGATTCGGGTTCGAGAATCCGGTTCGTGGATTCGTGAATTTTTTTTCCCATTATGATTTCTATGGGTTCGTGTGTATATATATATACATATATATATATGCATTATATATACAAAATAATAAGAGAAATATACATAATTCTAAAACAAAATAAGGGTTGTTTTAGGGTTAGAAGCAAAAAAAACAAAAAAAAAAACATTTTTTAAATGGGTTGGACCCACTTTTTAAAATGTTGGGCCATGGGTCCCTTGGGATCTACATGGGATCCTCAAGGGTCCACGCTGGATCCCCATGGGTCCGCGCTGGATTTGAACAGGTTCTAGATTTGGACCTGTGGGTTTGTCTAGATCCGCAGGTCACGCTGGATCCCCACGGGTCCGCGCTGGATTTGAGCAGGGTCCGGATTTGGACCTGTGGTTCGTCTAGCTCTGCAGGTCTGCGGATCTAGACGGACCCACAAGTCCAAATTCGGACCCTGCCCGGATCCAGCGCGGACCGGGACCCGGTTCGAGGGTCTAGGGTTCGAATCCGGTAACTTAGTTTTTTCTTTTCCATGTCCCGCTGCATCTTGGCCGCCTCCAACGCACACTACAATGGCTTCTGATTTCAATTAACGGTGACGGGAGGCAGTGAAAAAATGAAACGAACGCAAATGATTCGTTAGGGTTTTCACGGTTTCCTTTTCAACTTGACAAGTTAGAATTTTTTTTCGAATTCTATCCCAAATGCCTTGGAAACTCCAGCCAAAGGTGAAAACGATTCAATAGGGAAAAAAACGAATCTTGACCGAATTTGTAAAGATTCTAAGACGTATCCAATTCCAGGACGTACCATACCCAGATTTGACAAAGAAATGAGACGATTCGGTAACTTAGCTATTTAGAAATAGTGGAGATATAAGCTGATGACATTGTGACCACATGACATTGGCGTGATGTGAACAATTTGTGTTCTGTGCCTAAAAAACTGCTGATATTGGCGATTTGACTTATGATATCAGCAGCCTATGTCCTTAACTGAAATTTGATTTCTTTTCTTGGAATTTATGTCGTATTGACAGTGATAAATGGTGTTTGAATAAATGTTGTTTCATAAGTATAGTTTGAGTTCTGTTAATTGTAAAATTTGCTTTTCAAGGTTATTGGCTTTAAGATTGCTCTTGGACTGCAATAGATTTTATGAATAGCTTTTGTACTATTCTTTGCTTTTTGTTCTAAATTTTTAGTATAAAAGCCTTTGGGCCAAATAAAATTTTGTAGTTACCAAATACAGCATTTTGGCCAAACAAAATACCTTTGGTCACTAATAGAAAGCTTTTGGGGATAAATATTTAACCTTGAAAAAATAATAGAACATCGAGTGTTTGTTGCTATGGAGAAGTCAAAGAGACATGTTTAGAGAAATAAATCAGTGAACTATGATGGCAAAGAATGCTAGGCATGCCCCTTTATGGATGTGGTTGGATGATGACCAGTAACAGAAATTTCTAGATCTTCAAGTAACTCACTGAGATTTATAGTATGTTAAGGTTCTGCTGCTCAAATTTTCAGCCTTATTCTTGAATGGTTGTTTGTTTGTAGCCCGGTCTTTGGGATAACTATCATGCTATAGTGGAAAATTGAAGATAGATAGATAGATAAAATTTTAACATCCACAAGGCTAAACATAGCCTAGGGGACAGCCAGGCAACTTAAGCCGACTTCAATAACTCGGTTCGTTTCTTATGCAAGCTGATGATGAGCCCACCTAACTTCTCAATGTACTCCTCGCTGAATAGGTTATGCCAAGAGCTATCAGTTATAGTATCCACAAATTTATCCCTGCTGTCCTTGTAGGCCTCACATTCTAAAATAAAGTGATGTTCGGTTTCCACTTTCCTAGAATCGCAAAACATGCAAATTCTCTCTTCCTAAGCCTCCTTTGGCCTCTTCCAACGCCCGGTCTCACAGCGGAGTTGATGGGAGTTGGTTCTTAGCTGAGCAATAAGAATTTTAGCTCTCCTAGAAATGTTGGCTCCTATGTACGCCTTTTGGGGTTGATCACATGCGGGTTTGAACTCATTGATATAATATATTTTCTTCCTTCCAATCCCATTTCCTCATTTTCTCTTGTAAAATTTCTCCATAATGAAGCCTTTATTTCTTTGTTATTTGTGGGGCACATATTGAATTGGATATTCCATTTACTCATCCACTTGATGTTTTGTCGGATCCACGTCTTTTTTCTTTTACACATTGTATCATTAAAGACAACGTTAGGCCATCTATCTCCTTCCATTTTGTTGATTCTTTTTAGATAGCTTATGAGGCGAACCATAGCAAGTGCCTCGATAGGGGCAGCCCCCATTTCACTTAGCATGATATCATATGGGATGGTGCTTTTGATTTTAAATTTGCTTGTGAAAGAAACTTAGTTATATCTTGAAGCTTAAAGGAACTTGAAGAGACAAGCTGGTTAGATAAATAAACTAGGGGAGCTACAATGGTGAACAATACTAAGGTGTGGCCATTTATTGATGATGTTTGAGAATGATCAATAACAGAATTTTCAGATTTCAAGTAACTCATTGAGATTCATAGAATTCTTAGGTTCAAACCGTGCCCATTTATGGATGATGTTTGATGATGATAAATAACAACAAAATTTAGATTTTTTAAGCAACTCATTGAGATTCATTGGCTGTTAAGCTTCTACCTCTCAAATTTTGAGTGTGATTTCTTGAAGCATTGTTTGTAGCCTTGTAGTTGTGATAATTATCAAACTTGCCATGATATGGGATTCACCTCAATGTGGCATTCTTCAACTCCTAGAAGAGAAACAAATGTCTTGCCAATCCAAGTAAAAAAAAAGGTCATTACTTATGAATCTATGATAGACCTTTTATTTGTATTTTGAGCATCTAATCACCTAATTATTGCAGGACATGGCATAAAAGTTCACCCTGTTGGTGTTTGTGGCTTGATTGTTGATTTTTTAATCTAGAAAAGGGCTGCTGTGAATGGATTATATTTCATACTCCACACAATAAAAAAAACAATGTTATTTAGATTAATGTTAAGTGTGATGTGATGATGATACTAAGAATGAGTGTTTTCCTTGACAAGGGCAGGTGGGAAAAAACTCATGCACTCCTTGTTGAGGGTGGTCTGAATTATGCAGCTATAAGGGACTCGGTTACAAATTCAGAAATTGGCTTTCGGGATGGTGTGACTCAATTGTTTGAGATCCTTGAGGTGGAGACTTCGTCCCTTCCCTGTGGTTAGCATGTTTGATAAATTTGAAGGTTGCCATTTGTATTTTCGGAGTGGTTTTTCAATTTTGGTTTGTTTGTTGCAGAAAATTGGGGTACCTGTTCTGATATTTTCAGCAGGTCTTGCAGACATTATTGAAGAGGTAATCTGATATATATATTCTTAACTTTTTTGCATTTAGACTATAAATATGAGTTGAAGTGATTGAGAAAGCAATTCTTGCATAAGAGATCTTTTTCTGTTCTTTGCAGTTTGTGCATATTGTTTTGTTGGATTTTGGAAAAGTGTATCACAAACATCTGACTAGCTGCAAAACCTATTTTTGCCAGGTTATGCGGCAGAAACTTCACAGTAATTTCAAGAATGTCAAGGTGGTTTCTAATCGCATGGTTTTTGATATCCATGGCAACCTTGTTGGGTTTAAAGGTACAGTTCATGTTAGGTGTTAGCATCTAATTTTTTCATAGTTTGAAGATATACATGTATGCAAAGAATGAGTTTGCTAATAGCAGAAAACTGCTAGGATTAGTGTAAAGATCTGGGAAAGCAAAACAGGTCTATATTTTTGCATTTTGTTATCGTTCCTCAGCCATGTAAGGTTGTTATCTATTTTTCCTCCCTATTCAATTTCCCTGACCTTTTGGTTTTCTGTCTTTTATCTTTTCTATTTTGCACTTGATTACTGTTATAAAAATGGATGTAAGTTTAATATAGACTTTTGTTATAATATACTTTGTATGCTGGATGTCTGTTGCTTCATATTTAGGTTTTTACATTACATATTGATGTAAATTGATGATCCTTTAAAAGTGATGCATAGATGCAAGTTTGGTATAGACCGTTATGGTGAATTGAGTGTTCTTTTTATTGTTATAATATACTTTTAGGCTGGACATCTGTTGCTTCATATTCAAGTTTTCATATTACATATTTGTGTAAATTGATGGATTATCTAACAGGCAAGACGATTCATGTATTGAACAAGAATGAACATGCTCTTGAAATGGCTGCTCCAGTCCATGAGAAATTGGGCAACAATAATGGGCTTGAAAGTGATGCCAATGGTGCTTCTGTTGTTAAGGATAGAACAAATGTATTGCTACTAGGGGATCATATTGGAGATCTTGGCATGTCTGATGGTTTGGACTATGAGAATCGTATCTCAGTTGGATTCTTGTATGTTCTTTATCGATTTTGTGAATAGTTCTGTCGTGCTTTTTTATGTAGCATTCATTTGATTGTTTTTACCTTTTTTCAAGTCTACATAAAATCAATATTTTTTTCACTTTTTCCAGAAATGAGAATGTTGAGAAATCGATGGATATTTATAAGCAGGCATATGATATTGTCTTACTGGTAGGTAGTTATGTTGTACAGTTTACTACAGTTGTACTTCATTTCTCATGTGGCCTTGTTTGTTTGCCTTATGAGCATTTAACAAGTTTTTGATTGTTTGGCTATAGAATGACGCTCCCATGTGGGAAGTTCTGAACCTGGTAAAAGAACTGTGTTCATAAGTCCATTGGTCAAATGTGGTCAAGATACAAAACTACAATTAACATCCCACTTATAAAAGGTCAGGTGAATTATTTCAAAAGATAGGACATCAGTAGCCGGAGCATTTGATTCTGTCTGAAATTCATCACATATTCAGTTTCAGTTTTAAGGTTGAAATTCTAATTTTCCAGGTCAATTCAGCTTTCTGTCATCTGTTTTGACACAGCTCCTTGTTATTGCAGATTGACAATTTTGCACGTTGATGACTTGCTTGGACTATTGGTCTAACTAAAAGCAACACTTCTGGAATTATTTCAAATTCTCTTGGAAGGCTAATTTTGTATCAGAAAATGCCTTGAAAATCTTTATATCCTTATTCTTTACCTGGTACATACATTTGTTGTTAAACATGAATTCGAATGTAATACAAGCATAATTTATTGTTTGTATCCATAAATGACTTGCAAATCTTTCTTCTTGCAATTGCGTTCCGAGCTTCCTTGATAACTTTGCTTTTGCTTGTGTCATTAATATTTTTATACATGAACAATTATGAAGCATTGAAATTCCGAAAGTTGTAGGGAATGATGAGGTTTATATCATACGATTTTGAAAGATTGATTAATTTAAAAAGAAGAAATAATTTAATATTAAAAACAAGTGAGAAATGTATTTAAAGACAATATTAAAGCTGGAACGGGAATTTAAAGATCTCTCTTTTATTAATCAATTTATGCTAATACCGAGTTTAAAATAGGGCGAATTTTATTAGTTGAAATTCATGATTGTGTAATTAATATATGTACAAGGGCTTTGCATGTATTCTAACAGTCCCATGACCAAATAAAACAAATCAATGGGAGTCTAACAAGTTTACACAATCTGTACAAATTAGTAGGTGATTTCATTTTTGCAGAATCTATATGAATTCTGTCAACGAATAATGTTTGGGCCCCAATTAGGGCTTTACTACAAGGAGACGCCATTATTGCAAACTCAAAACTGCTCAAAGAAGGCCAGCTAGCGGCAGAAAAGAGAATATAAAATAATTTTAGATTTTTCAAATTAAAGATATCAATATATAGTTTCTCCAACTGCATGTGATGAGCATAGGATTGATTTTCATTTATGTTGTATACAATTATCTTGGCTCAGTGTCATCTCAGCTGGAATAAATAGTTAATTAATTTTCAGGGGAAATGATTTAGAGGACAGAAAGGAGTATTCTCTATTTTTGGTTGGTGTTGTATACAATTAACTTGGCTTGGCGTCATTCCTCCGGGAATAAATAAATAATTAATCTTCATAGATAAAGGATTCATATTACAAGCAGGAGTAATCTCCCTTCTGGTTGGTCAAAGCTTATGTCAGATATAAAGATTTAGAGGACAACAATGACGATTTCTTTTTTTAGATTGCGATCATCTTAGCTGGGGAACTTGGAGGATATGAAAGGGTTTTACACTTGATTGAGAGATATGATGCCCTCCCTTTCCATAGTAAGGGAGGACTCGCAACAAAGAAAGATTTTTTCCTTTGATCAAGAATTCATGCCACATCTTCCCTATTACAGAGGACTTGGATAAAAGGGATACGCCCTTTTAACCGAATTCTTGTTTGATATAGATAACTTGGACACCAGCAGATTGATCACTAGTCAATCCTTTCTGATAGCTATTTTGGTTGTTTGGGACTAGAAGTGTATGTTTGTCTCTTCAAGTATAGGATTGACTCTTGATGACGATTATTCTATTTTTGCTTATGATGGAATGTCGTCGACATAAGTGAAATGGTAAAATTTGCATATAATTTTCATTTAGTATTGGGTTCATTTTGTTTGAATGACTTAATATAATCATATATCGACGAGTGGCATGTTTGTGTAATGTTCCCTGCAACAACACACAAGTGTGTGATGGATCTCCTAGCTTATTTAATTTTCGTAGGCTAATTTTGTGGCGTGGAGGGGAAATGTTTTAACTTGTTGCTGGCTTTTGAGAGGTCAAAAGTAATGAAATTTTGTCACTTAATGTGAATTAAAAATAAAGGTTTTTGGAAAAGCAAAAAGAAATTAGACATCTCGGTCATTTCATTTTTCTCATTTTCAAAAGTTTAGATTACACTTTAAATCTTAGATTTAGATTGAAAATTAACTTTAAACCTTAAAATGAAAATTCTATGGGTATTTAGTTTTGGAAATGAAAGATTTCTTCCTAGTCAATTACAGTGAATCTAGACAAGGTTTGCTGTTGTGCTGCACTTTAAACCTTAGATTTAGATTTCAAATTTAACTATAAACCTTAAAATGAAAACTCTATGGGTTGCAAATTTAACTTTAAACCTTAAAATGAAAACTCTATGGGTATTTAGTTTTGGAAATGAAAGATTTCTTCCTAGTCAATTATAGCTAATCTAGACAAGGTTTGCTGTTGTGCTGAAAGTTGGTAATATTTTCTGTAGATAAATATTTATGAGCACAAATTAATTGAAGTTTTGTTAGCAAAAAAAAAAAAAAAAACAATTTGTAGAGTTTAAGTAATTTGTAAGTGGTGGGGCAATAATTTTTTGGGTTTCATTTAGCAGAATTGGCTGTCATATTGAGTAATGTATAGGTGTTGGATATTATAATGGAGATGTGACAAAAAAATGATGCAACTTGGAAGGTAGAGATGTAGAGAATATAAGATATTTGAACTTTTTGAAGGGCTGTGGTAGCAGATAGAGGAAAATTGCCTAGCAAATTGAAGTTAACCCACATGGAAAAGCCATTTAATCATCTTGTCGTCCTCAACCGAAATACTGAGTTGGAAGTCACCCCAACATTTATCCTTTGTGGAGCTTCACGAGGGTTGTTGGAAAAGCTCAAAACTTCTTGCCTAGATCTCTAATTATTGAGATTCTTGTGTTATTGGAAAGGTATTGAGGAGGTCTATCAAGCCATTTATGGATTCTTTTCATATTAAAACCAAGTGCACTTTATTTAGTTTTAATCGTATTTGGATTCATGATGATTACTTGGACTTGCTGACACTTGAAAAAGTCTTGTTTGAATCAATTCAGCCACATAATGTGTTTTGATGTTTCATTTTATCATTTGAGTAGTGAATCATTGTAATAATAATGGATTATGCAACTAATCCTTGTGTAATAATCATGACTAAGGACAATTGAGTCTTGATAAAATGACATCCTAACACATTGCAAGTGGCTCAACCTTTTGCCTCATCTTTATGGACTCATCCTTGAGGCATATGCATAATGTAAGAAATTAGTTTGGGGGTAATAAAATGATCGTATCATAGGATTGTTTGGTACAAGTGTTAGTGTAAATATCTTTGATGAGACCTACTGTAATATCTTAGGAATTAGTTGCCCCCACACAATTTGGACTAAGATTTGAGAGATTTATGGAGATCCATATAATACTCCATTCCCAAATGATCCTGCATCAAATTACCTCATCCCATTTGGTGATGCTGAAAATATACCTTTTGATGATGTTATACTAGAGACTCTTGAATATGATGCAATACTTGAGTGTCTTGATAATCAAGAGACCTCTCTTGTAGCTCTCCCTTCTCAAATTGAAATCACAAATCCATCTTTTGTTGTTACATCAGAATTCAAAGATGCTTTGTCGAGAGCTTCTAGTGATTTTTTGTTGTACGAAAATTATATTTTTTCAATCCAATCTTATAAGATGATAACTTGACAGGTATTTGTTTGTGGAGTTTCATATTTAAGATTTGGAAGACAAGTTTGAGGGGTTATATCTCCTCCTTGATGATAGCATTATCATAGCTATTGTCGTCATACCATCATTGTCTTTAGAGATTGTTCAACATCAATTTCCACATAGTCTTGGTTTGTCACATCTTTTGATTGGGCATGTACCTAAATTGATTGTGGTGTCATTACAGGAGATTACACATTGAGAGTGGCTACATAGTCTCTCTTTCCTTTTTACAGAACAATTAATTATATGTTGGTAATAGAAGTAGTCCTCGGGGACTCATTTGGAGTATTTCCTCCTTTCACTTCACGTTTCCCCTCTTTTTTAGAGAAGTTTCAACTCACTTGGTCTTCTACTTTTCCATGTATGTGAGAGATTGCATTTGTAAATGAGTACCTAACATGGCCCAGTGGCTAGGACTCATAATAATAATAATCTATGCATATTTGCATTTGTTTCCCTCTTCCTAAGTTTCACTTAAGGGGGAAGGGGTGGTGTTTGTGTGAGTAGGGGTTTTTCTATCTAGTTTCCCCCTTTGTAGCATGTGAACAAGACATTATTTAACTCGTTCCTAGTTAGGTCATTAACACACATGCACACATTTTAAGTTTACTTAGGGTGTTTGTAACCTTTCTATAAGTCCTAAGGGTCATGCGATCTTATCTTATATTCTCTTGACATTTACTTTTTGTCTCATTGTATAAGGATTAAGATACTTGTCACAATCCTAACTAGTCCTACTTGTCAACCTTACCTATATAGGCAAGGCACCATATGTCCATTAAGTCTAACATTAGTCTAATCCATTGTGCCCATGATCAAACACTATTTTTCTCTTGCTCATCTCTTGCAGAAGGCAATCTTTTGGTTTTGCAGGTGATCTTGGAGGATTGAGTCCATCGGTGACTTTATCAATATCAACATTACACATCAACTTGATAACCACTCTATCCTAAACCACTACCTAGATGATGAAATTGTCAAGATTTAGCATGCTATTACACACCCCTAAGCTAGAGTAGGATGCATTTTACTTTGGTATCCACAATCTTTACCAGACCATGAAATTTGATTCCTTGCACCACTACATCTTATTGCTCTACGAATGTCAATAATCCGTGCTCTAAAAAAGGGTATTGTATATCCACTCATATTTTTATACTATCTTTATGAATTAAAAATTTCATCTCTTATTACCAGGCATATATCCTAAATGAAATGCTCTAGTATCTTCTTTTTGATATGCACAATCTTAATATTATCCATATTTATTTCAACCAACATTTTCTCTTGTCCTCCTCCATAATGCCTTACCTTTACTTTTCTTCTTATCTAGTAACTATTAGTCAAACTCCATTGCCTTTATCTCTTGCATCAATGATTTGGAATCCAATATGCTCATTGAACTATCTATCAACTCTACATTCCATTGCTTTAAACTAACCTTGAAATCTTCCAATATCATTGTATGAAATCATAAGAACCAAAACTTCTTCACCCCCATTTTCACTATCTTAAGACTGGGTACCAAATTGTAGTTAAATTTTTTCTTCAATTTATGGCTAGATATTAAACCCTAGATTAAAATGGTCTCATGATAAGGAACCACTTGTAATGATGATAAAATATCTAGCTACTACAAAGAACAACCACAAAAACTCTATAGTTAATGTTGTGTGCCAAATAACATCACCTACAAATATACATGTATACACCACATGAAAATATTCATTGATATCATAAAGAACCTACACACCCTTATAGCTAGTTGAGTAATTCTAGTGCATGCAAAAGATAATAATTCAACAATCTAGCCACCATCACCCTACTTAAACACCATTTATTGCATTATGTGATAAATACATATTATGCGCATTCCTTTTCTATTATATTATTTAGTTCTCAATTCATATATCTCCATACTGTTGACCATTGAGAAATAATTTTGCACTACAACCAAGTCAACTAAGAGATCAAATTCGAACATCAATTTGGAGAGCTTACTTTGTTAACTGCATTAGCAATAATTTATGAATAACCTTTTACTTTAGTCTTTCTTAACCCAATTCTATATAGGATGCTTAGAAACTAGCAAGAAGGGTATCCTATTCCACATAATTATTGGTTATATTCCATAGAAATTACAAACCTCCCAGAATGGAGTTACCCTTGTCATTTCCTAGATTAAAACTTGTCCCCTAGGTTTCCCTCAGAGACACCTTCAAATTTTAGATTTATCTCTCTTCCAAATACATGTAATATATTAAGTTTTCATTATTTCAGTAAATTCAATGTATATCTTATGGTGCCTCCAACACTTTTGGAAGGTGAAATTGGGGAAACTATTTGTATTTAATATTCTCCTAGAACCTTGATATTAGGTGTCACATGCATTCATAAGGGAGGTGGTGTACCTTGGTGGTGGTTACATTTGACTTTAGACTCATTAAATATTGTTTCTTGATTCTAAATGCTAGGATTGAGGAGTAGAGAATACTTTCATAATTGCTGGGACCCATATGAGTTGTCTTCTCCATAATGGAGCATTACACTTGAGGATGTGAGCCATTGAGGAGTTGTCTATCAAAATGCCTTTGTGGTTACATATTCCATTTGAGGATACATTGGTTGTACCCATGTAAAGGCATTGGTTATGTTAAGTTTTTTTTGTAAGATACTCTTGAAGAAGGGTGTGAGATTTTGCATGATACTATGGTTTTAGTATCCATATTTTAGTCAAGTCCATTTATGGTTTTGCCTCTCTCTTTACCTATATATTGGAGGTATGGGATAATAGTTTGATATCATTTTTTATAGGCACACACATGTGAGAATATTATCAAAGAGTGTTGAAGGAAATTATATATTATATCATTCTTATTAAATATTAATACATATTCTTTATCCTTATTTATGTAACGAGCTACCCAACATAAATAATAATGAAATGAGTAATGTAAAATCTAATAAAAAATATGCCATAAAGAATATTATTATATTTTAATTCAAATCATATTAAAATGATTCATAACAATAGTTTAGATCAACGTCATCTTTAAGTGCGAGGTTAAAAAGTTGCTATATGACTCATGCATAATCAAGTTTATCATACTTTAATACATAGAAAACCATGATCACAATGATGTTAGCTTCAAATGCACCTTTATACTCTTAATGACATGGTCTGTATTTTTAAACACCACATCATACTTTTTTTCTAACATTAGAGCATTGAAAAAATAAGAACATGACCAAGGTAATTGTAGTTGGTGGACTAAATCAACATGCGATCATTAATAAAATTAAGAGAACTCCCTCAAAATTTTTTTCTTCAGTATATCTCATTCTCAATGTCGAATATATAGAGATTAGTAGTTAAATTTATATAGAATTTAAATTTACATCAATCACTATCATTAGGACAGGCCATACATTGAATAATCAAGGTACCTTTTTTGTCGATATTCATACAAGCATTTTTTTCACAATTTCCCAACTGCTTTACTTAATGTATTTTTATTCCACAAGAATAATGAATTTAAATTAATATAATTATTCAAAGATCAAGAACAATTGCATTCTCCATGTGCTACACACATATATAATAGATTAGAGGCTCACTATTGGTCTCCGAGGACTTAGACACACATTTTAATTAACTTTACTTAGGGACCACATAGGAGCTTTTAGAAGCATTTCCACTTTAGGTGGTGTTATCATGTTATAAAATTCCACTTTATGTGTTGACTCCACCTTTAGTGTACTTATGAATTTATCTCTCTCCACCTTTGTTGCACATGTGCACATACTTCATTACACTTTGGAGGATGATCCACCTCTGGTGGACATGTGATTCCACCTTGGGTGGGTGATAAGTTGTCTCTTGATTATCATGTAATGAGACAACAACATTTGTCATTGTCTCATTAACTCCTACATTTGTACCTTGGTCTATTTAACCAAGGGGTCGCCTATGTACTTTTAGTTATTATATTGCATTCTTTTGCAAGAATGCACTTTATTCTTATCCTATCATTTCTCTCTTGTTATTGTATTTTCCATTTGGATTCTAGATCTTGGGTGGCTACCTTTATAGGCAAATATTATATGGTAAGCATGCTATTGCTTAGTCCTTTGAGAGAATTCTGGGGAAATTTGGGGTTTCTATTTCTAGGAATTTTTGTTACTAGTCATAATTGAAGGTCATCATTAGATTTAGAAGGTCGTCTTCTTTCAAAATCATCTTTTGTTTCTGAGGCCATCATTAGATTTAGAAGGTCGTCTTCTTTCAAAATCATCTTTTGTTTCTGTAACATAAAAAACAAGAGGTGGTGATAAGTGTTATATGTATTAATGTTAAACCACCAAGTCTTTTATGCATATTAGGGAAAGAGAAAGAGGGATCCCCAAATATAATCTTGAAGAGAACCCAACTTATATTAGCACAACCCAAATGGATGTAGGGGTAATAATGAAAAATTCAAGTACCTTCAAGGGAGAATGTCTAAAAGATCCTTTTTTTTTCTTCTGTTGTTTGTACTTTCCCTTTATTATTTGTTGATTGATATTTATTAATGCCAATTGAGATTGTTTGTGTTTGATTAAATGACCTAATGCTAGTTGATTGATTAAATGTAATGCAAGTAAAATAGAAGCACATAAAAAGACCTAATCTGATATCTCAAAGTAAGTGCTATGAAATGACGAGGAAATTGGACTCACCTTGAGGGCTAGTAGAGGCCACAAGGTCAGATCTGAAAACAGAGTAGCAGACTGCAACAAAAACTAAAACCACACTAGATCCAGAACTTGCAAGATGAAATATGCTGACTATGAAAATTTGAAGGCCCCAGGAAAAGCTCTAAGTTGAGATCCGAATGTCCGACAGAAATTGTAACCCTAAATCAACCGAATCCGATCCTGAAAACTTGAAAATCTGCAAATATGCTCCTACACACTAGAATTTGTTTGGGGGAAGGGGATTTCCTTGGTCAAGCCCCTGTTTAGGAATTAACCTTAGATTGAAATAAAAGTATTTAAAAGCAAGACAAATGTAAATATTCACCTTGCTTGTCAAACCTTCATGGATGGATTCAAATCCGCTACCCACAAAGATGTATGAATGCTTGTATGTAGAATGTAGGAGGTTGGATTTGTTCAAAAATGCAATAGATCTACAAATGCCAAATCATAGATCATGGATGTAAGTATGCCCGAGTGGTTGAATGCTTGTGCAATGTTGATGAGTGTAGATCTCCTCCCTTGATGACCAAATCCACTATCTCCAATGAATAAAGAAGCTAGATCAATGGAAGGAAATGCATGTTTGATCAGATGGAATGAATTCCTTCAATGAATCCTTTCTTTTCTCAAATTCCTTGAATGCACCTTGAACTTAATAGCTTGCAATTGATGAATTGAGCATGTAATAGATCTAGAACTTGTGTATAGAATTGATCTTGCTTGTAAAAGTTGGATGTAATGGACATAGAACTTGTGGGTGATCAAATGAAGTGAGTAGGCATCCTTTTATACCAAATTTGAGTGTCAAAACAAAAAGGGTTGACTGCGCTGGGTGGGAAAATATGAAAAACCCTGAAATGGGCCCGAGTTCCTATGAAACCAATACCTCGGGTACAGGTCAACGTCAACCTGTACCCTAGGTGCAGGTCAACTTTTACCTTTAACCTAGGAGGCATAATCCATGAAAAAATCCTTAGGATCTCGGGGGTGCAAAAGAAATAGACAAAAATAAACAAAAAATGAGGAAAAAGTGGCAAATCAAGCATAAATGCATCCATGTTCTAGGAGATCACTAAAATGGGGCCTAAAAAGGTCTTTGACCCTCCAAATTAATGGGTGTTAACTTTTAAAAAGGTACATTTAGCCCCCACTTTAGCGGGAGAGTAAGCCAAACTCAAACTCACATTAAAGTAGATCAAATGCATGAGATGATCTCATCAAAGCTAAGGAGACAAGGAAATGCCAAGCCCCCAAGTGACTTGAGTCCTCATAAAATCCAAAACTAAGACAAGAGAGACATCGCCAAAAAAAGGAAATAGGGGGTGTGATTGCCTCTTACTACTAAGAATGCTTGTCTTACTGTGAATCAAACAAAAAGGCATGCTGCAAAAGATGACATTGATAGTCTAGCGGGTTTGTGTGCCACACTAGTCAACCAATCAAGGATTCATCCTTAGGATTTGTGTCTCCAAAAGGTGAATCCAAAAAAAATGAACTAGGCATAAGAATTTGTGTGTCCTTAGGGGATCAAAAGATGAAAATGCAAGGATCAGGCTTTATGGATTTGTGTTTCTATAAGGGATCCAAATGCATAAGATCATCAAACATAGCGCATGTGTGCAAAATGTGACTAGGGTGTATACTCCCATATTAAAGTGATTGGAAACACCTTAATGGGAGCAATGTATTTAACATAGGGTACATTCATCCATTAGAGATGTTTCCACCATGAAATGCCCCCAAGAAAGGACACATCAAGGGAAATGAGAACATGACAAAAAAAGAGAGCACAAAAGGGATCTACCAACTTTGGGGTAAGTATGATCATATGATAATATATGAAATATTACGTCCAAATGAAATATCATATTTTCCCAAAGGAAGTAGAACTATGACACAATGGAAGAAATACACACAAGGGTTACAAAGAAGAGTCTTTTTGGGTCTGCATCACGGAGGCCAAAAAGATTCAGTGCTATCATTTTACATCATCCCAAGTGGACAACACAAAGACACATTTACAAACAATGGAAAATGTAAAACACAACATGTAACAACATATAAAAGAAGTGAGGTACAAATAGAAGAATGCGGATGACATTTTTGATTCCTTTATCACCTTGGTCGTTTAAAGAAATCTAAGAAAAATAGATAACAAGAAACACATCACGGGGAAGCACATTACAACATGAAAACACACAAAGGGTTAATATGCAAGAGGAGATAGACAAGCGCATCGTCTACCCCCCATCTCGGTCTGTAGTGTTTAGGGAAGGTGGAAAACTCGCAAGAGGAGAAACATTAAGCACAATAGAAGGAACAAGAGCTAGTTCCAAACAAGGACCATTCTATGAAAATATGAGACTGTGTTCATTACTAGGAGTGATTGATAATTATTGTGAAAGAATAGATGGAAATTCATTATCAAGATCAATAGTCTCATATTCATCAGAATGACTAGAATGGATATCATAGTTAGTATTAATAACATCATCATCAAGAGTATCTTCTTCATCACTATTAATTGTAATAGAATATAAGATACAAATAGAATCATCACGTTTATCCATTTGAAATTTTTTATTATTGACTTCCTCTGTAGGTTCAAGCATAGGTTGATCAAAGGAAAGTGAAGTAGGAGGTGTATGAGGTGAATAAAGATTATTAGATATGTGCACAAGGTCTAGCTCGACATTTGTGATGATGATCACAAGCATGTCAGTTATGTTTAGTTTTTCTATATATTTAAGGTGGAGTGGGATCAATTTGTTAAGTCCAAAAGGAGGCAAGCACAACTGGGGGGAGGGTGAATCAGTTGTACATACCATATAACTTTAATTACACTTTATCCAACTAGATATGAAAGATAAACAATAAATGTGAGATCCACAACACATAACACAAAATACCAAGATTGTTCTCGAGGAAACATAGTTAAGGGAAAACCCCGATGGGAATCAAACCCACAAGATGAATGTACTCTTTAAAATAAATGCCCGGTTAAGAGAAAAATAGAGAACAAAGGATGCAAAAGAAACCACAAGCTTACAACCCAATCTATAGGCACACTTCCCAGAGCTCACTACTCACAATAAAATTATAGATTTGGCTCTTAGTCGGGTTCACTGATCTATCTTTAATTAAAATAGGGTGGACATACATTCCATTACAGCCGAACTGACAAACAACATCTCCAATGCCAATACAATTCCAACAAAGTACAAACTCTACCTTAAAAGAAACAACAATTCTTCTTACAATTGCATACTACCACATCTCTCTCTACATTCAACAATTGAAAAATGATCTCTCATTTAAATCGATTACAAATAATAATCAACCACTAGGTTAGCTAGATCTATTACGATAAAATATTTAAACAATACGCTCAATATCCAAAGCGATCCAAATCAAGTCGTCTAAGACTTAGATAGGACCCAAATCTTTAACCATGAACATAATAACGTATCTCCAAAATAACATCAATAATATCAACACATTACTCCATCAAGTCATCTAGGACCTAAATTAAGAAACACCAACACGCTACCCAAAACAACAAATCCGATCACCTCAACCAGTGAAATCCAACATCACAATCATTACACGATCCGAGAACACCAATAAGAACCATGAATAACGTCCATAACAAAATCCAAACTCATCTTCATCTCTGATCAACATGAACACTAAAATACCAAACTCTATCGCAACATAAGATAACTTACTATACTCTAAATCATGAACAAAGCTAGCTGTGAACATAATGAAAAGGCTCCATGTAACCACTAGCTCTGAAACCTTTGAAACATCAAATTAAAGATGCACTGATCCAAATACTCAAATGCTATACACAATAACACTATGAAAACCACAACCAACAACTCGATCAAACCTTACTCAAACTATCATCCCAACATTTGCGAACCTCTATAGGCCAACTACAAACACCAGTGAATAATACCTTACAATCTTAACTCAAAATATTCAATATAGAACCTGAACAAGTGAAATTTTCTTCACTAAACACATTGAACACATGGTCTGAAATAGTAACTAGTATGTTGACATCAATGAAAAAATATTAATTTCAGCACACCCAAAAAAAAAATCTAACATGCTCCATAATATTCCAACAATCCCCCCCTTTGGCATTGATGGCAACATGCAAAGTGAAAAAATGATCAATGCACAAAGTCATTAATATATCAATCTGATTACTTTGAATATCCAACATCAACACAATCTCTCCCAAGCATAATAACTTCTCTAGCTTCTATTTTTTACATAGAATCTCTTCCCCTTTGACATTAATGTAAAAGGACCAAAGACATAAAAAATAACTAAAATCACCTCAAAAGGAAAAATACAAAAAAATCTCAATACCAAACCAAAATATCCATAAGACTTCTCCCCCTACGGAGTAGTCCCCAAACTCATCAATCCAGTGAATGATATTCTGATATATTTTCTGCATTGATACCATCCTCAACATCATTAGTTCTGATAAAGAGGGGCTATCACGCCAAGATTTTATGTGAGATACACAAATGTATCCTTCAAAAAAGGCTTTGTAAAGATATCAAAATATATTCCTTAGTAGACACAAATTCTAGTTTCACTGAATTTATTCCTCAAGACATAAAATTAATAGAAATATGCTTTGTCCTTGAATGTAACACAAGATTCTTTGAGATATTTATAGCACTAGAGTTATCACAGTAGATAAAATAGGTTCATCATTGTTTATCCTTATATCCTTTAACATTTTCTTCACCCAAATAACTTGATTATAATATATTGCAACAAAAACATACTCAACTTCAACAGTAGATTGAGAAATACAATCCTTCTTTTTACTAGTCCAAGAAATTAGTCTCTTACCCAAAAAGAATGCACCTCCATTAGAACTCGTTCTATCATCAACATTTCCTGCCCAATAAATGTCAGTTTATGCACAGTGTAAAATCATCATCTTTTCCATACCATAATACATAGTAAACTGTACCCTTCAAGTATCTAAAAATTCTTTTGACAAAAACTATATGTGATTCCTTCAGTTCAGCTTGAAATCTTGCAGCAATTCCAACAACATTTGATATGTCTGGTCTAGAATGAGTTAGATATTGTAGTACTCTGATCTTAGATATGTATATTGTGTGACTAGCACAAGGGGAATCATCATATTTATTTAACTTGCAACCAGTAACCATAGGAGTTCCTACTGGTTTTGAATCTTCAATATCAAATTTCTTTAGTAATTCTCTGACATACTTGGACTGTGTGATAAAAATTCCTTTATCCATCTATGTAATTTTCAATCCAATAAATAATTTCTTCTCACCTGTCATAGATATCTCAAATTCTTTTTGCATTTCATCAACAAAACCTCTACTTAGCTTATCATTGGCACCAAATATAATATCACCAACAAATACTTCAGAAATCAAGATATTATCATCAATTATTCTAAAATATAAGTTACTATCTGCAGTACCCTTACTGAAGCCAATCTTTATCAAATACCTGTCCAATATTGCATACCAGGATCTAGGGGATTTCTTTAGTCTATAAAAATATTTTTGCAATTTACAAACCATGACTCCTTCCTAGCTTAGAGTAAAACCATTAGGTTTCTCAATATAAGTTATATCTTCCTCTAGTTCACCATTTAATAATGCACACTTAAAATCCATCTGATAGACTTTAAATTTTTTGTAAGTTTCATATGTAAGAAGTAGTCTATCAACTTCAAGTCTAGCTACAGGAGAAAAGGTCTCTGTAAAGTCAATACCTTCCATTTTTTAATATCCTTTGCATAAAAATCTTGCTTTGTTCCGAACCACTTTACCATCTTTATTTAGCTTGTTTTTGATTACTCATTTAGTACCGATCACATTTTTGTCACTAGGTCTAGGAAAAAGAATCCAAGTTTTGTTCTTCTCAATTTGATCAAGTTCTTCTCTCATTTCTTTTCTTTAAATCTCATCATTACATACTTCTTTTATATCTTTAGGCTATAATTCAGATAGAAAACATGTCTCATCCCTATAAATTCTTTCTCTAGTTTGAACACATGTATTCTTATCACCAATAATAACATCTTTGGAATGATTAATCCTTACATATCATGGATTTTTTGGTGTAGGCTGTGTTGTAGAACCTTCAGTGTCAATATCCACTTCATTTTCCACAGGTTTTCTTTGCTCTTCTGGTTCATCCTGATTTTGATTTTGCACTTCCACAATCTGATTATTTTCTTCAGCTATATCATACCAAAAAGTTTTTTTATGATATTTGTACATTTTCATCAACTCTGACATTTTGAATTTCAACAATCTTTTTCAGTCCATGGTTATAACATTTATATGATTCTCTCTTTGTAGAATATCCAAGAAATATTCCTTCATGACTTCTAGGATCAAACTTTTCAATATCCTCATCTCTCTTAATGTAGCATTTAATTCCAAAAATTCTAAAGTATTTCATTGTACGAATATGACCATACCATAGTTCATAAGGAGTCTTATTGGTTACCTGTCTAATCAGTAGTCGATTCAAAGTATACACTGCGATGCACACTGCTTCTCTCTAGTAGATCTTGGAAACTTTTCCTACAATCATCATAGACCTAGTTGTGTCTAGGATAATCATATTCCTTTGCTCAACAACACCATTCTGCTCTAGGGTTCGTGATGTAGAAGTATGTCTCTTTATCCCATTTTCTTCACAAAATGCATAAAATTCACCAGATATAAATTATCCACCTCTATCCGATCTTAGGCACTTTAATCTCTTCCCAGATTCTGTTTCTACCATCATCTTGAATATCTTAAATTTATGAAAAGCTTTTGATTTCTCTCTTAGAAATATAATCCACATCATTCTTGAATAGTCATCAGTATATAGCATACAATATATTTCTCCATAATAGTTTCTTGTCTTAGTAGTGGTGCAGGAGCACTTAGGTTAGAAATAGTTTGGGTTTTTAAGTGGTTTGTAAGCTGTTTTGTTCATCCACTCTTGTAATGACTGAGGTCAATTCAATGGAAAAACACCATAGTTGTTTAGTTGTTTGTTTTTATGTTTAGTGTGTGTTGAGGTAGTTTGAAAGCCTCTGAAAATCCAACCAAGGCAATCACAACTGAAGGTGTTGAAAAGGTATTAATATTAAGCGCTCAGTTTACACTGGTATTCAGGCAGTATTGGTGCTCAGTTTACGTGATGTTGCTCAGTGATGTCACTTGGTGATGTCGCTTGGTGATGTCACTTAGTGATGACACTCGGTGATGCTGCTCAAGATTTCTCACTGGTGTCTAGCTTGTAATGTCGCTCGGTGCTGATGCTCAGTTTATTCTGGCGCTCGGTGCTGATGCTCAGTAACATCAGTTAACGACCCAAAAATCATGGTTTTTTCTTTTGTGACCAGAATAGTCAATTGTAATGGCTCCTTATGTGTCACCTTTGTCTTAAATGAGCATTACATTTGTTTGAGTGATGGGAAGGTTACTTATTGATTCCCATGCCTTCATTTAGGGGGTTGGTGAAATTTCTTGAAGGACGCGAGATATATAGTTGGATGCAAGTTGTTTTCAGAGAGAGCAGAGTTTTTCATAGAGATTCAAGAAGTTAATAAAAATTTGCAGAGTGTGTTTCTAGACCATCTTTGATAATTATTGTTTGTTATAAGTGCAAATAGCTTAGTTTGTTTTTTGTTCTGCAAGTTTGTAAGTTTTTGGCCCGTTCTGGGTTGTAAATATTGAATGGCTCCTCGAGGTTCTTGAATTCGTGGTGAAAACCATGTGTCTAGATGGAATCTGAGAGGAGCCCCTGTATATAGTTTTCTTTTCTTTGTTTCTTGTAGGAGAAGTGATAGTTGTGATTTGGGAGTTCTTACCCTAGGCGAGCTTGGTAATGGTCTGACAAGGGAAGAAAGTGATAAGTATGTTATGAGAGTTTGGACTGAACTAGCTGGTCTAGTCAGGATGAATCTATCCTTGTAGGTTCATCAAATGTGGAGGAAATAGCTTTGTTGATGGGGACCGGTTCTTGAGAAGGAGGTAAGATCACTAGTGATTTAATTTGGTTTAGGGTTTGAGAATACCCTAGGAGGTCAAAGAAAGAGACCTCAGAGAAGAGTCAGGCTGATTTTGAATTCAAGAGAATCCATACCCCATCAGATTGGTATGAGAGCCTAAAGATTGGGCTTGTGTTGTTTGAGTGTTGTCTCTAGACGAGTCTACAGATTCACGCAAAATGGTGACCAACACAGAGTTGGAAAATAATGTAGAAGAGAAAAAAGAGGAGAATAGACTCCTGAAGGAACAGTTGGTTGAAATTGAAACTAAGTTAGAAGAAGTGCAAATTAGGACTGCAAAAGTCAGTGAACTAATGAGAGAAGCTGATGGAAAGGGTAAATCAATGGCCGAGGAAGATATAATACCAGCGTCAGACCTTGTGCTTCAAGAAGAGCCATTCTTGAGAGATTTGAAAGCAATGAGAGGTAAGTCATTAGAAGGTGTGCCTCTATTTAGTGGAAAGATGGAACCAGAAGTAATCATGGAGTGGATAGAAGGTCTCAAGAATCACTTTGATTGTGACAATGTGACCAAAGTTTAGAAAGTCAGAATAGCCAAGACAAGATTGAGAGGATCTTCTCTCACTGGGTGGAAATTTGTCCAAGATGAAATGACCAAAGAAGGAAAGAACCCCATAACTAGTTGGAAAGGTATGGTGGCCAAAATGAAGGAAAATGATCTTCCTGATGATTATGAAGTGCAGTTGTACAAGAAAAGATAGAATCTGAGACAAAAAGACTTGGAAGTCAGTGCCTATACAAAATAATTTCACAAGCCACGCTTAAGGTCACATGTAATCGAAGAGGAGAGCCTAAAAGTAGCAAGGTATCTGAATGGTCTCAAGTGGAGTATCCAAGAGAAAATTAGTCTCTTAAGCCCCAAGATAGTACACCAATGCTATCATCTAGCCCTCACGGTAGAGGACAAGTTCAAAAAGAAGCAAGATTCAAACAGTAGAGGAAGAGGATGCGACAATAGAGGTCATAGAGGAGGATATGGAGGAAGGAATCTTGAAGGTAAGAATAAGAGTGAGTCCAAACTCAATGAGAATCAAGGAGAATCCAGTAACACAAGAGGTGGTTACAACCAAGGAAGAGGTTCAAATAACAGTTCAAGAGGAAGAACCAATAACCAGGGAAGAGGATCTTATTTTTCTTCAATGAAGTGCTATAACTGTCAATAGTTTGGACATCTAGCATACAGATGTCCTAAGAAGAGCTCTACATCAAAAGGAGGAGAGAAGAGAGTCCACCATGTACAAGAGGAGTCTTCTAGCATAAAAACAATAGAAGTAGCCCTAGATTCCAAGATGGGGGAGAATTTTATGATTCACATAGCACTCCTTAAAGAGCCAATCAAAGAAGATCCAAGCCAAAGAATATCTCTATTTTGAGTCAAATGCAAGGTATTCGGTAAGGTTTGTAAAGTTATCATAGATTCAAGTTCTACTGATAACATAGTTTCTTTAGAAGTTTTTGAAAAATTAAAGTTAAAAAGGATTCCTCAAACTAATCCTTATAGAGTTACTTGGTTGAATAAAGATCAACATGTATTAGTTAATGAACAAGCTTGGGTGGAATTTTCCATAGGGAGATATAAGGACCAAGTGTTGTGTGATATCCTTCCCATGGATGCGTGTCATCTATTATTGGGTAGACCTTGGCAGTTCGACCGAGATGCAGTGCATGATGAAGTTAAGAACTCTTATTCCTTTAAGAAAGATGGAGTGACTTTCAAGATACAGTCAATCTTGGAAGAAGGTGAAGAGAAGAAAGGGGGTCCTAACCTACTATTGGTTGGTGAGAAAGAATTCTTAAAGACACTAAAATAAGAAGATGGAGTGGGCTTTGCTTTGGTTTTGAAACCGAAGAATGAAGAGGGAAATAAGAGGGAAGAGTTACCTTTGGAGATCCAAAAGCTATTAAATCAATACCGGACCATAGTTAGTGATTTTCAACCATCTACCCTACCACCTGAGAGGAATATTAGTCATCAGATTGACTTCATACCACGAGCCTCACTTCCAAACAAGGTTGCTTATAAAATGATCCCACAACAAAATTCAGAGATTGCTAACCAAATCCAAGACCTAATTGACCAAGGGTTGTTTAGAAAGAGCATAAGTCCATGTGTTGTTCCCACAGTCTTATCCCCAAAGAAGGATGGTACTTGGAGGTTGTGTACCGATTCCAGGGCCATAAATAGAATCACTATTCAGTATAGGTTCCCATTACCGAGTATAGAAGATATAATGGATTTTCTTAGTGGGGCTAGGTATTAATCCAAAATAGATCTTAAGAGTGGATATCATCAGATAAGAATTAAGGGTGGAGATGAGTGGAAGACTTCTTTTAAGACTACCTAAGAACTTTATGAGTGGCTTGTTATGCCTTTTAGGTTGTTAAATTCCCCAAGCACATTTATGAGATTAATGAATGAGGTTTTGAAGGACTTCACTGGAAAATGGGTTTTAGTGTACTTAGATGACATCCTAGTGTTCAGGAAAACAAAAGAGGATCATCTTAGACATCTGCAAATGGTGATGCAAAGATTGCATGAGGAGAAGTTGACAATCAAATTGGAAAAGAGTGAGTTCATGAAGCAAGAGTTGGTATAATTGGGTTTTTTTATCTCATAGGGTAACTTGAAGATGGATACAAGAAAGGTAGAAGAAATCTTGAATTGGCCTACACCAAGGTCAGCTACAGAGGTAAGAAGCTTGTATGGATTAGCATAGTTCTACCAGAATTTTATCAGACAGTTTAGTGAAATCAACGCACCTGTTTTAGATACCATAAAAGGGGGTATGAAAGACAATTTACAATGGAATGAGAAGGATACTAAAGGATTTGAAAACTTGAAGGAAAGGATAGAAAATCAACCGATATTGACACTTCCTATTTTTGACAAACTATTTATTGTGGAGTGTGATGCCAGTAATATTGCTTTCGGTGCAGTTTTGAGTCAAGAAGGAAAGCCAGTAGATTCTCACAGTGAAAATTTTAGTGATGTAAAGAAGAAGTATTCGTCATATGATTTAGAATTGTACACATTAGTGAAAGCAATAAGGAAGTGGAGACATTATCTCATTCCTAAAGAATTTGTAGTCTTTACCGACAACCAGGCATTAATTTTTCTGGATTCACAGGATAAACTAAGCCATAAGCATATGAAATGGGTGGAGTATATACAAGCCTACACCTTCACCATAAAACACAAGAAATGAGTACAAAATAAGGTGGCAGATGCATTAAGTAGAATGCTTCTCACTGTACAAGAAGTTTAGTTAAGAATTTTTGGCATAGAAAGCTTTAAGGATCTGTATCCAACAGATGAAGACTTTTCAGTGACATACAAGGTATGTCAAAATTTTCAAAATAATTTTCATAGTGAGTACTTTGAGCATACTGTTCAAGAAGGTCTTTTTTTTAAAGGTAGACAAATCTGTGTACCAAGAAGTTCAATGAGGGAGAAATTAGTACAAGAGAAGCATAATGGTTCATTAAGTGGACATTTTGGGTTAAAAAAACTCTAGAATTGGTGAAGAGATACTACTATTGGAAAAAAATGAGCAGGGATCTCCAAAGATATGTAGAGACTTGTATAGTCTGTCAAAAGGATAAGGGGATTTCATCTACTGTAGGATTGTATCAACCCCTTCCAAACCCAAATAGACCTTGGGAATGCCTTAGTATGGATTTTGTATTTGGACTTCTGAAGACCAAGCAGGGAATGAACAACATATTTGTAATTGTGGATAGGTTCAACAAGATGGCTCACTTTTTGCCATGTAAGACCACACATGATGCATGTTACATAGAAAATCTATTCTTCAGAGAGGTAGTAAGGATACATGGATTACCTTTGAGCATTGTATCAGACCGAGACTCTAAGTTCATGAGTCATTTTTGGAAAACCTTGTGGCAGAAGCTTGGTACAAATAGTTCCTTTAGCTCGGCATATCATCCATAGACTGATGGTTAAACTAAAGTGGTGAACCACAATTTAGGAAATCTTTTGAGATGCCTCACCAAAGAATATGGACAATCATGGGATTAGTTACTTGCTCAAGCAGAATTTGCCTATAATGATACCGTTAACATATCCACTGGAAAGAGACCTTTTGAAATAGTATATGAGATTCATCCCAGGGGTATATGTGAACTCAGGGATCTTGGAAGCAATGCAAAGAAGAGTGGATATGCTGAAGATTTTTCTCAATCCATAAAAGAAGTCCATGGTAAAAGCACAATCAGGTGTCACCTTTTAGGCTATCTTATCAGCACAACTGAGTTTTAGTATTTCTTACTAAAAATTAATTTTGGTGAAACATATGGTCTAGCTAGATTCATTCTAGCTAAGTTAGATAAGTGCTTTAACTTTTCCAATTGGAAATGTCTATTAAATACATGTTTTATACCACTTCGAGTCCAATTACCATAGAAATAAAATTATTTCAGAATAGTGATGTTTCAACAAATATTAGTCTTTTTAATGATATTTAAAAAAAAATACAAAAATACCCTTTTGTAGAGATTAGAGTCAAGAATATCCTCATATAGATTTTATAGTGTTTTAATTAGACAGTCTATCGTAATTAAAAATTATTGCAAGTAGGTATTTTAACAGTCAAGGAGATGTTGATTCAGACAAAGAAAAAAAATAGCAAATCATATTAAATAAATTTTAAAATCATATTGTGCACTAGAGGAGAGAGTCCTCTTTAAGAATATATATATATATATATATATTGGGATAGATTTGTTATGAAAAATATGATGGGAGATGAAAGCTATCAATTTCAGGTGAGTTAGAATTTGAATTGTTATAAAAGAGAAAATATAGGCCACAAACCAATTTTTATTTCTTCACGCACTAGCTATATATGTCATCTATAACATATTTTGAAATTAGGGGGAAAAATGTTTATTTACATATAATTTTTTGGTGGGAACTAGATCCCTAATTTTCAACATTTTTCAGCAACTGAAAAATCATATTTAAAAATTTAAAAAAACATATCAATTCTTGTTCAAAAAACTATTAAAAATATTAATCATAAACTTCATCCGTTTTAACACATTTAATTAGTTTACATAATCTTCAAATTCCAAACATAAATGTCACTTTTATACTATTGAAGTTGAACAACTTTGATTTTGTTAGCCTTTTCCTTTATAAAAGGGTGGCATATTATTGTGCTTTTTCCCTCCATGATATAGTGAAGAAAGTGTTAATGGACAGTACAACTCACACCAAGCAGAAGGTAGATGCCAAGAAAAGAGATGTTCAGTTTCAAGTTGGAGATTTGGTCATGGTGCACCTAAACAAAGCAAGGCTACATAAGGGTGTTTAGAGTAAGCTTCAGATGAGGATGACAGGCCCTTGTACAATTATGGCAAAGTATGGGTCTAATGCTTATAAAGTTGATCTTCCTGCAGACATAGGATTATCTCCAGTTTTCAATGTGGTAGATCTAATGTCATTTAAAGGAACAATTCCAGAGGGAGGTCCTGATCTGGCAGTGAATACAAAGGATCTCAAAACACTAAAACTTCAAGTTCCGCTGGAATCAAAGGCCGAAAAGATTCTGAATTCAAGAGTTGCTAAGTAGACTAGAAAGAAGACCTACATGGAACATCTAGTGAAATGGAAAGGACAAGCTGATTCAGAGGCTACACGGGTGAAAGAGGTTGACTTCAAGAAGTTAGGCATTGATCTTGACTTGATCTAATCACCTGGAAATTGATTTCTCTCTTTTGGGGGAGTATGGTGCTGGAGAACCTAGGTTAGAAATAGTTTGGGTTTTTAAGTCGTTTGTAAGGTGTTTTGTTCATCCACTCTTGTAATGATCGAGGTCAATTCGGTGGACAAAACCCATAGTTATTTAGTTGTTCATTTTTCTATTTAGTGTGTGTTGAGGTAGTTTGAAAGCCTCTAAAAATCCAACCAAGGCAATCACAACCGAAGGTGGTGAAAAGGTATTAAGATGAAGCACTCGGTTTACACTGGTATTCAAGCAGTACTGGTGCTCGGTTTACATGATGTTTCTCTGTGATTTTTCTCAGTGATGACACTCGGTGATGCTGCTCAGGATTGATCACTGGTGTTCGGTTTGTACTATCACTTGGTGTTGATGCTCAGTTTATTATGGCGCTCAGTGCTAAAAGGAAACTAAGTGTGTGGAAAATAGTTCCCTATGCTAAACTCCCGAGAAGAGGATCGTGAAAATTCAGATTTAACCCTTAGAAATTACAAAATGATAATACAATAACATGCATACATAGAAAAATGAGAATGACACAATGATTTACCTTGGGGAAAACCTTTCAATAAAAATCCCCAGCATTACAAAACCTACACAATGTATTAATCAAAACTATTATTGTTTACAATACACTTGCAATGCAAGTTCTTTCAGGAGATAATCCACACTTGAAGACAAATTTGGAAGCATAAAAATGTTCCAACAATACACTAACTTCTCACTCAGATTCACAACCCTAAAAAATTCTTATATCATGCGCTTCCCTTTTTAGAGAAACTTCCAAAGACAACCATATTAGGGTTGCCACATGTCTTGCATGTCTTCACCCATCATCAAAACTTCCACAATTAGCTCTTATAAATATTAATGACCGTCATAGGAATCTGTCATAACCGTTTCAGTCATGATTACCTTACACATTGTCCAAAGTGTTGACATTTGGAAAATATCAAATGTAAGGAAATATACAAGGGTGAGACACCTTATTCCTAACAAGTGCTGATGCTCAGTTTATTCTAGGACTCGGTGCTGATGCTCGGTAACATCGGTTAATGACCCAAAAATCATGACTTTGTCTTTTGTGACTAGAATAGTCAATTGTAACAACTCCTTACGTGTCGCCTTTGTCTTAAATGGGCATTAAACCCATTTGAGTGATGAGAAGGTTACTTATTGATCGCCCATACCTTAATTTAGGGGGTTGGTGAAAGTTGTTGAAGGACGCGGGATGTATAGTTGGATGCAAGTTGTTTTTAGAGAGAGCATAGTTTTTCATAGAGATTCAAGAAGTTAATAATAAGTTGCAGAGTATGTTTCTAGACTATCTTTGAGCATTATTGTCTATTATAAGTGCAAATAGCTTAGTTTGTTTTCATTTTGCAAGTTTGTAAGTATTTGGCCCGTTCTGGGTTGTAAATATTGAATGGATCCTCGAGGTTCTTGAATCCATGGTGAGAACCATATGTCTGGATGGAATTTGAGATGGGCCCCTGTATATAGTTTTATTTTCTTTGTTTCTTGTAGGAGAAGTGATAGTTATGATCTGGGAGTTATTACCCTAGGGAAGCTTGGTAATGGTCCGGATAGGGAAGAAAGTGAGAAGTATGTTATGAGAGTTTGGACTGAACTAGCTGGTCTAGTAAGGATGAATACATCCTTTTAGGTTCATAGAATGTGGAGGAAATAGATTTGTTGATGGGAACCGGTTCTTGAGAAGGAGATAAGATCATTAGTGATTTACTTCGGTTTAGGGGTTGAGAATACCTTAGGAGGTCAAAGAAAGAGACCTCAGAGCAGAGTCGGGCTGATTCTAAATTCAAGAGAATCTGTACCCTATCAAGTAGGACCACATAGATATGTATGAACCAATCCCAACAATCTATTTGAAGAACATGTCTTATTGTTTAAAGTATATCTAGTCAGTTTACCCAATCAACATTCTTTGCACATATTGTTAGGCTTCATCAATTTAGTAAAATATCTTACAACATTAGTAGTGCTAAATTTGACCATATTATCAAAGTTCACTTGAAAAACTATTCTATTTTTTAACCAACTGTCATCAATCTTAGCAATAAAACAAATTTTCTCAATAATTTTAAAATGAAATGTATTATCGACATTTTATGTACCTGATGCAATAAGCTTTCTTGTACTCTCAGTGATCTTATGGATTCCATCCATGAATTCCAATTTGTAACCTTTAGACCAATAGTTGTCCACACTCAACAATTTATGACTTAAACTTGCAACATATAGGACATCATTAGTACTATTTTTACCATCAAGAGTGATAGACCCGTTTCCTTTAATAAAAAAAAGAGAATTGTTACCAAATCTAACAACACCACCATCATATTTTTTCAATATTCACAAAATTATCATTATCACCATTCATATGATGTGAGCATCCACTATAAATGACCCATTCATCTCTTTTAACCACTCATGAAACCAATGCTTTCTCTTCATTAGGATTATATTCTTTAATAAAAATAAACACAATTTCATCCTAAATAGAAAAAAACTCATCATCAGTCACACCTTCTTCATCAACATAAAAACTCTTATGACCCTTAGAATGATATTTCTTAGACTTGTCTCTATTATCCTTAGGGTTTTTGTTCAGAGATATAGATGCAATATGACCAATCTTATCACAATTGAAATATTTCAAAGGTAACTTTACTTCATACTTACCAAAGCCCTTAGGTAGTCTTCTTGCATTCAAAGATTCAAGTTCATCAATATTCCTCTCTTCCTCCATGATCTCTTCCCAATCTTTAGCATAGTAGTTGAATTTTTATCTTTGTAGAGATTTCTCCCTTGTCATACTTAGTCACACTGGCTTTAAATGCAGTCTCAACCTTTGGAAGTTCCTTACTAAGTGTATTCATCTCATATGCACAGAGTCTACTTGTCAAATCTTCTCTGGAAATGTCTCTTATAGATCTCAATTCCTCAATAGCAACAACTTTTTCACTATAACATACGAGAAAAGATATTAAAATCTTGTCTACAACTTCATTGTATATCAAGGTACTGTTACTCAACTAATGGAGATGATAATGAAGACCGAGATTAGAGGTATACAAGGTTGTAGAAAGGATTAGAGCAGTTGCTATTTTTTCATTGAAGACTCAAGATTGGTTGGAACACCGATGATCATTGTTTGCAAGTTATCAATGGAAATGAGTCAAAGGAAGTAAATGAGACACTCTACCGATCAATGATTGGTAAGCTACAATATGTTGTACACATCAAACCTGATATAGCTCATGCAATTGATATTGTTTCAATATTTTCTACCGATCAAAAGGAATCATACCTGTCCGCAGTTAAAAAAATATTTAGATATCTGAAAAGAACCAAGGACTTTGGTCTACTGTACAAGAAAGGAGGAAATTTGGAATTGAAGGTCTACACTGATGCTAATTGGGATGGAAATATTGATGATAGAAAAAAGTACAAGTGGAGGAGCTTTCTTTTTAGGAGAAAGATTAGTAACATGACTGAGTAAGAAGAAAAGATGTATATCATAGTCTACTTCTGAGGCTGAATATGTTGTTGCAGATATGAATTGTGCAAACATTGTATGGATCAAACAACTACTTGAAGGTACACAAGATGAGATTACTAATTGAGTCACTATTTTTTGTGATAATAAAAGTGCTATAAACATATCAAAGAATCCGATGATGCATTATAAGACCAAGCACATCTCTACCAAGTATCATTACTTGAGAGAGCACGTTCAATACAAGCATGTGATGTTGGAGTATGTAAAATCAAAGGAGCAATTAGCAGATATATTCACTACGATACTAACAAAGGATGATTTTGAGTATCTCTAAGGTAAATTAGGGGTCCTACCCATATCCAACATTCACTAGAGCATGATGCATGCTGCATCAATTCTAGGACTAAATAGAATATCTATTTTGTGAGTTGGTGCTAGTGTTCATGTTAGAATAAATGAGGGGGGTGGGGGGGGGGGGGGGGGGGNGGACTAAATAGAATATCTATTTTGTGAGTTGGTGCTAGTGTTCATGTTAGAATAAATGAGGGGGGTGGGGGGGGGGGAGGGGGTGAATCAGTTAGCTTCCAATTATCCTACAGTCCCAAATTATCCTAGATGTATATAAAAACAATTTCAAACATATAATTTAACTCGGTGAAATGTAAACTATAATCTCAAACTTTTATTCCTATACCGAGTAGTAGTAAATCAACACTATGATTACCGATCAATGCAGATAAAGTAATGTGTAAAGTAAAATAACAATCCATAACAATCATACATATTGACACATAGATTTTTAATGTGGAAACCCTGCTAATGGAAAAACCACCTGTGACCAATACCCCAAAATATTTCACTCTTTTGAAGTGAGCTCAGTTAAGAGCTAACCCTGTTAAAGGTTACAATGCACATTGTTAAATGTGACCTGGTTAGAGGATTTAAAAGTAAAATTTATCTCTTGACTAATCATTCACTATAGGGTCAACAAGAAAACACTCAACATTCATTAGAATGTCATAATAAAGACTTTCATGTCCTATTCGGTTAAGACATTTATCTATAAAAATGGTTAAACTGATACAATAATGATCTGATTCAAATACAACTCTGTTTGCAGATTTCCAGATCTATGCTAAGTACATAATACCTCTGATCAATTTATTCACTTCATTTCATTTGATTCTTCATACTCTGTTCTTCTCAGTTAATGCTCTTTCCTCTGTCACTCGATGATGTCTGCAGAAAATGCTCAGTTATGTCTTTAACCAGTTTGATCATTCATGCATGAAATTTTCATGTGTGCGCATCATATCATCATGTGATTCATAATGAATATTTTTTCTCTTATATATACATCATAACTCATTTAGTTTCCATCCTTTAGATTTTTTTTCTTAATCTCCATCATTACTTTTTCCGCTTAAACCTTCCTCGGCAGTTGTTTTAAAAACACGTTTCAATATTCTTCGTCTGATATTCCTTGAATTTTTATAACCGTCTGATCATCATAAAAAACTTATCATTTACCTCAGAATCATCAATTTCCAGCTCATCATTTTAGTCAGCCTGGGTTTGATTAAATTTCTTAGTCAATAGTGTGATGTGTTAGTGATCCCTAGCTCAGTTATCACTATGCTCGATATACACTGTATTTACTCAGTGTTCACTGTTACTCGATGTATATTGAAATCTTCAACTACTAACCACATAAATTTTTTTTGTTCCATATCTTTAGTCCATAATAGATGTTTGTTACCATAACGGTACTCAAATAAGTTGACATCAATGACAATACATTAACTAATTAATGTCAATCATCATATCTGTAACTCGGTTGATTATCAAAAAAATGACTTCAAACATACAATCAATTGTAGTTCATCAGTTCACACATTAGGTGTTTCCTAAAGTTGTGTAATGTAGTTATACATGCAATGAGTTATCAGTACATGCAAGGCATGATCCACTGTTTGAACAATTTTTTAGGAGTAAGAACCTTTGGCATTATTATCAAAGAGGGAGGATGAATAATTGATGAATACAAAGAATGAGGGAGAATGACTAATTGAAAGAAAAAAAGAGAGAGAATATGCATAAATAAGTTAAGGGAGAATTAACATCGAGGGAGAAAAAGATCAAACATATCAGAGGGAGTAAAGACAAAACATAGATGTTAGAGTATACCATCATCAATTGACACCGTTGCCATCAATGCCAAAGAGGGATATTTTTACTCAATCGATGGAGATGATGATGAAGATTGAGAGAAGAGTTATACAAGATTGTAGAAAGGAATTGATTAGTTGTTATTTTGTCATTCATGTCAAGAAATTGATTTCTGGTTCATATTGAATTTCTATATCTTTTGGAGATGAGTTATTTCGGAAATAGATAAAGATCAGACAATGATAAGTTCATATTGAGATAATTGGTTTCTACTTTATCAAGTCTGTAAAGCAGATTGGGAAATTTGGTAAGACTAAAAAGTTAAGTTACCAAGAAGAAATAAGTCTGTTGGTAAAGGGTTATGTTAGTCATCCAGGACACCGAGACATTGAGACATCGAGCAGTGTATGTTAGTCACTGAACCGAGAATTAATTTCCAAGCACAACATATGTTAGAAACAAGGATAATAATGCATTTAATGGAAATACACTATGATCTAGAGGATTCCAAGAATTAAGAAGAAGAAGTTGGTTACAAGATCTACACATGGGAAAATTCAAGGAAGAAATTGATGGTACAAACTAAGAAGCAAAAGTGAAGGTTTTATTTTCAAGAAAAGTAGAAGTGCCAAGGTGATGCCAAAGCGGCTAACCAAGTTTCAAGTTTGCTAAATCAGTTCAAAAATTTGATCTAATGGATGAGCGTGATTGAAGGAAAAAATAATCAAGGAGATTAAGAGGAAAAAACAATGTCTATTTGAAGGATGAATTTGAATAAAAAAGGGATGGAAATTTGAAGTGTTGAAGTGCTACTGAGTGATGCAGTATAGAGAAAAAAGGTGAAAATATAAGTCTAGAGTAGAGATAGATGAAGTATTGATGTTATTAGTTAGAGAGAGTGCATAAGGGATTTGATCAAGCAAGAGGTAGTTGTAGTTTTACAGGTAATTTTATACACTATTTCTTATTTGCATTTGTAACAAAGAAATCTCTTAACCGAGTGGACTTAACAGTCTTATTATAAAATCATTGAGAAAGGGGACATTATATAAGAGTGTTCAAAGCCCTCTAACCAGACCACTCCTAATAGGGTGAAGATCTTAATGGGTCTGAGGTAAATCCCCTAACAGGGTCACATATAACAATGTGTTTTGTAATCTTTAACAGGATTGGATTTTAACCGAGCATACTTCAGAAGAGTATTTTCATTTGTGGGTGACAATTCCCATATAATTTTTTCCCAAATTGGGTTTCCTCATTAAATCTTGTGTTAAATGTTTCATGTGAATGTCATTTACTGTTTATGCAAGTTGTTGTTTGTTATATTGAATTCATTTGGTGATACAGTTACTACTGTTGTTTATGCTACCGAGTTGAATCAGATTTGAGTTTTAAAGGTTTAAAGTATCATAGTTTTCTGATTCACCCCCTCTCAGTAATCCAACAAGTTCCACCAACACATCTGATTGGACAAACCATATCATTTAATCTAAAAAATAGACTGAGGCAGTTTCACCTTCACTCATCTTGATATCTTGATATTTTTATTTTAATCCCCACAACTTAGCTTTCTTAACATATGTATCACCTTCATAAATAGTTTCTAATTTATTTCATACCTCATGTGCATTCCTTAATCCATAAATGTGATAATATTATGAATTAGATAAGGCACTGATCAAGGTCTCTCTTGCTAAAATGTTCTCCTTGAATTTCTTCCTTTCATCTACAGTAGTGTTTGTTAAATCATTCAAAATAGCACAAGGCTTCTTAGTAATCTACCAGTACTCATCTTATGTTCCTATGCATATTAGGTAGGTAGTAATCCAATCCTTCCAAATCAGATAGTTGTTTCCATTGAATTTCAAACTCTCATTTCTTGTACTTTCCATGACAGATCTCCTTCAAGCGATCAAGCTTCTTCAAAGGGGCTAAGCTTTGATACCAATTGTTAGGCCCAAAAGGAAGCAAGCACAACTAAGAGAATCACTTGTACATACCATATAACTTTAATTCCACTTTGTCCAACTAGATCTGAAAGATAAATAGTAAATTCAAGATCCACAATACAAATCAAAGAAGACCAAGATTTGTTCTCGAGGAAACCTAGTTAAGGGAAAACCCTTGTGGGAATCAAACCCACAAGATAAATTTACTTTTTTAAAAGCACTATCTGGATAAGAGAATAATAGAAAATAAAGGATGCAAAATCAACCATAGGGTTACATCCCAATCTGTAGGTATACTTCTCATAGATCACTGCTCACAATACAATCATAGATCTAGCCCTCAATTGGGTTCACCGATCTATCTTCAATTACAATAGGGTGAACATACAGTCCATTACAACCAAACTAATAAACATCATCTCCAATGCCAATACAGTTCCAATGAAGTAAAAACTCTACCTTAAAAGAAACAAAACTCTTCTTGCAATCACATACTACCATACCTCTCTCTACACTCAACAATTACAAAACAATCTCTCATTTATACCGATTACAAATAATAATCAACCACTAGGTCGATTATACCTATTATAATAAAAGATGTAAACAATAAGCTCAGTCTCAAAAGCTATTCAAATCAATTCATCTAAGACTTAGATAGGACCCAAATCTTCAACCACTAACAGAATAGTGTATGACCAAAACAACATGAAGAATCTCAACACATTACTCCATCAAGTCGGCTAAGACCTAAATTAAGAAACACCAACACGCTACCCAAAACAAAAAATCCAATCACCTCAAACAATGAAATCCAATAGGACAATCATTACATGATCCAATAACACCAACAAGTACCATGAATACTGTCCATAACAAAATCCAAACTCATCTTCATCTCTGATAAACAAGAAGACTAAAATACCAAACTCTCCCACAACAAAAGGTATCTTTCCGTACTCTAAATCATGAACAACAATAGCTGTGAACACAATGAAAAGACACCATGTAACCACCAAATTCAAAACCTTTGAAATATCAAATCAAAGATGTACCAATCCAAATACTTAACCTCTGTACATAGGAACAATGTGACAACAAAAACCAACAACTCGATCAAACCTTACTACAACTATCATCCCAACACCTGGGAATATCTGTAGACCAACTAAAGACACCATTGAACAAGACCTTATAGTTACAACTTAATATCTTCAATATAGCACCTAAAACAATGAAATCTTCTTCACCAAACACATTAAACACATTATCTGAAACAATGAATAGTATGTTGACATCAATGAAAAACCATTAATGTCACCACACCCAAAAAAAAAGTTTGACATGTTCAACAATCTTCCAACACAATTAACATAGGTTCCTTTTCTTCTTTGGGTGAGAGGATAGTAGGTGGAGAAGTTGATAAAGGAGGAATTGGTGGTATAGGTAGAAGACCACGAATAAGATTAACTTTTGGTTTACTAAGCTCAACAATATTCTTGGTTTTGAAGTCTTGGTATGATCGGAAAAGATAATCAGGATGAGTTGGAGATGATTGAGGTTTAGAAGGCCAAAATAAATAAGGGTCAACACAATCTCGAGGTCTAGAAGGATGATAACAACTATGGTTAATGGTCTTGATCTCACCATCATGAGGGAATTTAAGTCATTTGTGAATAGGAGAAGCTACAACTTGCATGGAGGACAACCAAGTAATACCAAGCTTGACTTGAAACTGATCAGAGGTAGGAATAACAATGAAGGCAGTATCCATAATCTTACCACAAAGGTCCACAGGAAAAGATGTAGAACCATGAGGAGGTTAAAGGAAACCATTTTAAGTTTGAATTAAGATATCAAATTTATCATAGGAATCCTTTTTCAAATGTTTACTAAAAAGATGCTCTTCAATTATAACATTCACCATGCAAGTGGAATCAACAAGAAAACCACAGGAAGGAATACCAAAAACCCTAGCAGTAATGTAAAGAGGACCATCAAGCACTTTAATTTTTTTAGTGGGATCAAAGGTGATGCAAGGTTGAGGTTGAGGTAAAGGTTTAGGTTGGATATGCTCAAAATGGTTAACATGGTTGGCTTCTTCAACTTTATCATAAAAAATAATGTCTGTAGTAGAAGAAGAAGGTTGCACAATAGTATTGGTTGAATGAGATGACAAAGGATTAGTGTATATTTACAAATTCTGGTTATGAGGTGCAAAATATTTGTTTCTCTGATTGATATTAAGATCAATAGATATAACTTTAGAATGAATAAGGTCTTTGATAGTGTTCTTCAAAGAATAACATTTTTTAGTATCATGTCTAGCTTGACAATGGTATTTACAAAAGGATTTGGAATCAAAGGATCTAGGAAGAGGTTTTCTTAGATAAATCAGTTTGATAGGAGGAAGCTTAATAATATTAGAATTTAGTAACTTCGTCATCACATTATGCACAGATTGAGATAAATGAGTAAAATTGTGAGAAGGTCTTAAAAACACAGGACAAAGGAGCCACACCTTTGGATGTTGGTTCCACTTGATCATCTACTGTGTTGGATGATTTATTGATTTTGATAGTTTTCAGGCTTGTGAAACTTGTTAGAATGAGACATGACATCACTCTTATCAATGATAAAAAGAGCCATTAGATTTTTGCACTCAAACTGACTCACTTGTAGTTGTAAATGATGAAGCACTACGCATAATTGTGAAAAAGAAGAAAACCCAATAAAGAGAATCTTATCTATAATGTCTTTTTGTAAATTTAGAAATAAATATGTGTTGTATATCAACATTAGGCACATGATAATAAATCGTACCATGAAAATGTTTAAATATACCAATAAAGTCACTAAATTTTTCTTTAACACCTTGTTGAAAATGCATTAAATTAGTTAAAGATATTTGAGGACCAATATTGTTTTAAAATTATTGAATGAAAGAATTAGAAAGTTTTTGAAAGGAATCAATGGAATAAGGAGGCAAGGAACAATATAATTTTAATGCTTTGTATTGAAAGGTCCTAGTGATCAACTTAGTCATGAACCTATATTCATGAGAAAGGTCACTACACAAGGTTTGAAATGTTTTAACATGAGTAACATAGTCACCCTTACCAGTACAAGTCTCAAGATGAGGAATATCAACATTTTGAGAGATAATAGATTGAATAATGTCTAAGGACAAATGATTAGCAATGTCACATGTGTGAATATTGATTTTGGATTGATTCAATGAAGCAAGTCATGGCTACAAGGAAGAATCAATTTGACATAGACTATTAATGGTGAAATTTGTAGAAGAAATGATAGGAGGAGAAATGTTTGGAATATTTTTATTGGAAGAGGAAGGAATGTTTGAAGAGGCATGAATCACATTGGGAGCATTGGTAGAAGGGATATTAGAATATGAAAAGGACACATTATGATATGAAGGTGCTGATGTGGGCAATAAAACATATGGGACACTTAATGGGAAATGATGGAAAAATAGGATTAGGAAGACTTACATGTATGGGATTAGAAGGTTGAGTTAAAGTGCTGATAAGTGGTAGAACATAAATGGAGATGCTAGGAATGGAAGTAGAGATAGGAAAAGATGTTTCAACATGTGTAGTGTGTGGAACATAGCCTAAGTCTTGAACACATTCTGACATGAATTTTACATTGTAATCTATGAGATGGGAAATACAATGCAAGAGGTGAAGACCATGTTCATCATTATGATAAATCTTCCTTAAGGCTTCTAAAGTGGAAATAGTCTCGATACTATGATACTGTTGAGCTAACCAATGTTACATTTTTTCAAATTCTTGGACGATTTTTTCAATTTGAGCGGGAGGAACTCTTAAGGCTTCATCTTCATCATGGGAAGAATGAGAAGGGTTGTTCTCTGTGAGAGGATTATGATCATGAGGGAGCATGTTGGTCTCATCAAAATTTCTAGGAAAGAAGGAGGGTTTGGGATCAAAAGAACCCATGAGCCTACGACTTCTTTGAGATGGAATACTATAAGTTGGAATCAAGGTGATAAAGCTCATACGCAAAGAGATGCAAAGGATAATGCAATGTAGTAGGTAATGAGTGTAGAAGGTAGATCCTATATCTAAATTCATACAATGTAACAAAGAGAAAATTAGATTTAGAGATGAAAGAACAATGTAGATGCAAAGGGATATCACAGAAAAAAGATCTTACCACCTAATCAAAAGGTATAAATCATGAAAGCATTGGGTTCGCCAAAATGTAACATAAAAAAGGGGTGGTGATATGTGTTATATGTATTATTGTTAAACCACCAAGTCTTTAATGCACATTAGGGAAATAGAAAGAGATATCTCCAAATATAATCTTCAAGAGAACCTAAATTAGATTAGCACAAACCAAATGGAGGTAGGGGTACTAATACAAAATTCAAGTCCCTTCAAGGGAGAATATCTAAAAGATCTCTCTTTTTTTTTTTTTTACTTTCCCTTTATTGTTTTTTTATTGATATTTATGTTGGAAATGATAGGTAGTGAGAGGGGGGGGGGTAAATTAGTACAAACAAATATTGAACTAATTCAACCATTGAACTAGATAACTGTTGCAATGCTTTCCAAACCTATAACGTAAGTAACTGATGCAAATATAAATAAAATATTAATAACAAGCATCCAAAAATTACACACACATAACATAGTTATTTTTAGTCTAAACCCTAGTAAGAGGGAAAAAACCACGACGGAGATGACACCCACAAGCTCAATACTAGAATATATGAGTTTTCCATGTTAGGAGATATAAATACCCTTTCTGAGGGTTCACCCAGTTAGAAGTGACTAGTAAACTATTAGGAGTACAATAAGATAAACTATGATCTACCTTGATAGAGGATTTAAAACCTCAATGAATAAGTCACCCTTTTAAAGGATTTACAAAAATAACTTGTTAGATTTCACTCGGTTAAGGGATTTTGCTTACTACAACTATTAGGGAACAACAAGATTTGTGATCTAGTTGTAACACTGATTGCTTGTCAGATCCTATAAGTTCTCTATACTGTGTAACTTCTCTATTCTCTCTCCTCTTTGATCGCAACCTCAACTTTAAATCATAAAATCCTAATCGCCCAAAACAACTCTTGCATTTTTTCTTACCAACAACTTCCAACTTTTCAATAAAAGCAACTCCTATATATAAACCACTTGCACCGCCTTAAAATTGATCTTCAAATTTATTTCCTGAGATAGTACCATGTGTCAAATTTATAATCTTGATGAAAGAAATGATTTATCATGACCGCGTTAGGTTAGGATAAGATTTGAAAATTTATCTCCAAGGTAGTCAAACACGTTTGAATCCTCCAATGTAACACATCAAATTTTTCTTAAATGATTACAAAGATCTCGTAAATACTATTACATTAGATGTATAAACTTTAATCCACGTCACCATATCATTAGAAATGATCACATATACTTTACCACTCACCGATCTATGATCTACTGACCGGTTGATTAAGAACATTAGAGTTCTACCTGTCTTAATATATGTTATACTCAAAAATCTATCACCTCTCAATCAAATAAGTTATGGTTGGAACCACATTGTACTATGAAATTGTTGAAGCTATATCTGTGACCACTCAGAATTCTATTTGTACCATGACCACCACCAAAGTAATGTTTGAACAGTTTATCGATCTTCTGGACAACCAAATTTTAGTATACCTTCTTACCAATTGTATCTTAACTTCACCTATAGTATAACATCACTATACATTACTTGATTGACCTGTACTGACTTAGTTGATTAATGAAAACCAAATAGAAATATCTCAACACAATACCAAATACCAAAATTATATAATACCAATAATCTCCCCCTTTGGCATTGATGGAAAACACATACTAAGTCCTTACAATCGTGCAATCATCATATCAACTTATGACTCCCTATACACATATTCTCCATACATGTATATACTCTCCCATACATATACTAAATCATTCATATACTCCCCCTTTGAAAAAAATGACAAAGGTACAAATACTAGAATACATGTATACAAAATCTTACTTACATCCTGTAAAAAATTACCTTAAAGTGAATCTTTTATGAATTCAAGGTTATTTCCCATATCTTCTGCAAGTAACCCATAGCGATGATTTTCTTAATTAAACTGGATGCAAGCTCTTCCATGCTATCTAGTGTGCTCATGTCGGGAAAGGCAAGTATAAATCCTACCTTTTTCACATTCTGTTGCATCACCTCTACTATAGAGGATAAGGTGGATTGAAGTTCCAGTAGAGTGATCATTCTCTTCTCTTGCTTACTTTGAATTTCTTAATCTTCTTGTTGATTTTCTTTATCTGATTACAGTAAGTAGTGAATCAACTTGATAATGGATCAAGTTGACTGCTTAATTTCTCCAACCCTTTGTGTGCATAAGCTCTACTTTGTTCCAATTCTTGAACAAATTCAGAATACCTTGATACTTTGACAACCAATTGACATGCCTTAGTTAATGTAGTCTTAAATTCCTCTATCAAATTTGACAATTTGATCCTGTTTTTAGTAATCTTTTATATCATCTTTCCTATCATCCTCTTCTCCAAGTTCTCCTCTGCATTCTTCACTATAGCTGTCTGCAAACATGGACCTTGATGTAGAATAGCCTTCACAAGAGTGTCCATCTGATCAATAGGTGTGTCATCTTCATCATACGTAACCTCAGACACTAACTCAACTAAAATATCTCTATCTTGCCTTAATACTTGTGTCTTCTTCTTCTTTGACCTCTCCTTGTTTCTCACAACTTGTATCCTTAATTGTTCTGAAAGTTTCATCAATTCATTGGGTTTCAATTTGAATAAATCTACTGGTGTGATCGGTATATCCTCTTTATCAACTTCTTCTTCATCTTCTGCAATATTCATTAGTTTATGTCTCTTATTCACACTAGTTACTATAAGACTTAATTTCTTTGTAGTCTCAGGTTTTGCTTCAATATTTTTCAGAGTCTCGTCCTACTTACTTTCTTTAGATTTCTCCTCTTCCTTCTCAAATATCATCTCCCCTATATGTTCCATAGGAAATGGTGAGGATAAATCATTTTTTCCTATTATGTCGATAATTTCAATCTCATCACCACTAGTTTGTGATAGACTGATATTCTGTGTTTCAATGTCCTTGACCAAGTTAGGAACATCTATAACAATATTCCCAATTAATCGATCTACAAAAAATGTGTCATTTCCCTCTATTTTTTCATTAGATTCTACATGAAATTGTTCTTCTCGGGCTACTATTTCCTTTATATGTAGTATCTCTTTCCATGTCTCAACTGTTTCATCATGTACACCCTGTGTGTCATCAATTAGAAGTCTAGCTGCTCTTCTCTTAATTTTCAATTTATGCTTGCGAGAAGTAATCATCATCTTAGCATCTTCGACACACAACTCAGGTTGTACTTGAATAAGTTCTCTCTCCATGATCTCTCTATCCAACTACAATGCAACACTCCATCTAGCATCAATTACCTAATATAACTCATTAGGGATGTAAAAATGTATTTCCAAAGGTGTTTTGCAAAATTTATAAAAATGATACATAATTGCATCTTCTATCTCCTTATCTTCAATGCTTGCCAAGGTGTATCTATTGCCAACAATAGAAGGTCTACCATTGTACACAATACCTTTTACAATACCATCAATAGAAGAGTCCATCTTTGTTTCACCATTCTTCTTCTATTCAGAGGAATCCTTATCTAATTTTGTCCCTTATTCATCAGTTAATTTTTTCTTCCTCTTGTAGGTTTTCTTTGGAGTTGAAATGTCTTGTCTTTTCTTCCTTGAAGATTCCATTTCAGACTTGACTTCACTAGTAGATAGTTTTCTATGTTTTCTCTTAGCTTCAGTTAGGGTTGCAGTAGTGCGAGATGTTCATGTATCACTACTTCAGAACTTATGGTCTAGGTTAGATACCATTATTATAGTTTTTCATTCAATGACCAATTTCTTCAATTCCTTTTGAATTTTAGAGACAACTTCATCATGAGTTCCAAATCTATGTGCTTGTTTGCCTAAGGGTTTTGTAAAAAACTCATCAACATGCAAAGTTACTAAATTACTTTCAAATTCATAACCCATAGGAGGATGTAGTTATCTATAATGCTAGCTGGAATCCTTTCTCATTTATGCATTCTAGATTGGAAATATTTGAAATAACCCCACATAAAGTTATTGAAATTATTCCCCTATTCCTTTATGAATTCACTTATTTGCATAACTACCAGTTTTTCCTTTAACCATGTAGCATTTCCTTTACTAGGGAAGAAATTTTGAACATAGAAAAACATACATACCAATAGGGATCCATAATTAAATTATTTTCTCTTGTCTCTCTTTATCATTTCCATGTTTTTCATGAATTGGTTTATGATCATCTCACATATATCATATGTTGAATCATCCTTCACAATCTGATTTGCAACATGAATAGCTCCACCGGGCACATTGTTATCTCGACTAGACTAGTAAATTCAACATCCTATCACCATGGATGTGAAACAAACTTCCTTATATGAAATATGATCAATTTTTATTTCTCTTCCATCTAGTTTTGGATTTGGTTAGTTTAGTGACGGGATGAGTAGTCACTGTTCTTGATGTACATTCCAAACCTTATGCTCAAAATCCTATAAATTTGTGAATCAATGTCTTTGAAATCTTGTGTGGTCTTTCTAGCCATATGAATTGATCTTTCAATATTCTGAACACATAATGAATCCAATTGGGATGGAATTATGTAGGATTGTCCACAACATAAGCCAAACTCTTCTCCTATAGATGTTTGTGCTCGACATTCAACTTTCCATTGATGCATATACCCTTGTATTCTTTCTAGATTGCTTCAATTCCCAATTATATGATTCTACAATGGATATAAGACCAAACATATTCTATCAGAATCACACCATGAGGAATATTGGATAGAGAACCAAACATATCAATCTCTGCTACTTTGCTTGGATGCAGTTTGAACATGAGTCAAGGTTCCTCAGAAATATTCACCAAAACTAGTGTATCAATGTTCTCTGCCATTACAACCAACTGAAACAACACACAATTCTAACCACCAACTGACATGATATCTTGCAATACATAGGTTAGAGTTTCACAAAAAATCAATATGAAATAAACTCTAGGCCTCAATCACAAAAGTAACCTTTTGCACAAAGTAGCTTAAGATAGCTCTCAAATTCTCAACTGAAAGTAAAAGAGTGTGAAAAGAAGTTACTTGACCCTTTATATTACGTTAGAGAAATTGACGTTTCATAATTCAATGATAGGAATAGGGTCATATCACTGGTTAAAATGTATCCACCAATTGATGCTCAACCAACAGTAATAGTTGTTATCAAATAGATATTGACTTTGAAATATCAGTACGATCTATACACAATCTCAAATACAAAATAATAGAAACTTACACCATAATGTGCACATGTCTCTTTACCACTCTTGAGTCTAGGGGATTGGTAATGGATTTGTCTTTAAGTTCTCCCCCTAAGAAGATAATATGGTTAGTTTACTGATGGAACCTCCACATTTTCTGAACTTGTGGAGTTCTCAGTCAACTTAGAGGAATTCAATTCACCTTTCTTCACTCATGTCTTCTTCATATCACTTTTGAATTCATCAAAAATTTCAACCTGCTTTCTTTCTCCATCTTCTGACTGATGAGGAGATTGATTCTTAAACTAACATTCTTGATCCAGATGACCTATCTTATGGAAGACAAAACATGCCATATCGGTTGACTTCCAAGGACCAACATTATCTCTCACAGTTCTCATTCTACAGTTTATTGCTAGGTTTCCATAGTTACCACATATAGAACATGTAGTGTTGAATTGTCTTTCCCTTCTAGCATTATTCACCAATAGAACAAGTGATGTTGGTGCATATACTCTTGACCTGTAATTTTCAGCTTTGTGTCCATATTTGTTGCATGAAAAACAATATCCATAAATTTTTCCACCACTAGAACTATTGCTAGATCTACACTCATATGCAACATGGCCATACTTGTGAAAATTGTAACAATAACCATTAAAAGAGTAAGGTCTATTCATCTATTTTCTCCTACACATATTTTCAGTATGACCAAGCTTTCCATAGTTATAGCAAGTAGGTTTGTTAGGTCTCTTACCCGATTTCAGTGGATCATCCTTCTTATCTTTTTGTGTCTCCTTAGGTTCAGCTTTAGAGGACTCTCCATCTTCAATTTTTCCTTCTCCAGAATAACCTAGACTGGTTGTATCTCTATTTATTCTTTGACTCTTTAGTTTTTCATCAAGCTTTGTGAGCTTTCATTGTATTTTCTCAATTTTTCATTTGCTTCTTTCTCAATTTCCAGTTCTTTCCTCAACGACTCATTCATCTTCCTAAGTCTTTCATTATCAACTAATACTCAAAGTTTTTTTTGTAGAAATATCCTACATTTGGTTCTCATATAGGGTAAATTCATCTCTTAGTTTGACAACATCTTCACCTTTTTCTTTGAGGGCATCATCAACAACTTTCTTGGTAGCTTCTACACTCCTTTTCCTTCTAGATCTTCACACATCCTGACAAACTGACTTTCAAGTTCTCTTTTCAGATTATCCATATGCTCTTTAAGATTATTGTTCTTTTTCAATAGATTCTCTACTGGTTCTTCAGATTCTTTAGATGTACTTCCTTTAGACAATTTTTCTATGTAGTTTTGAATTTCTCTTAGTTGATCAACAAGTTCTCTCCTCTTTTCAAGAGAATGTCCCAGCTTTCCCTTTAGCTTCTTGATCATCTTGTTTGCATTATAAGGTTGCATCTCTTACCTATACTCTTCCATAATAGTGGATATTTTCCCAATTTGTTAGACTTATCGCTAAAAGGGCCTAATCTCTGATACCAATTGTTGGAAATGATAGGTATTGAGGGGGGGGGGGTGAATAAGTACAAATAGATATTTAACTAATTCAACCACTGAACTAAAATTTTTTTGCAATGCTTTCCAAACTTATAAAGCAAGAAATGGATGCAAATATAAATAAAATAGTAATAACAAGCATCCAAAAATTCCACACACATAACACAATTATTTTCACTTGGAAACCCTTGTAAGAGGGAAAAAACCATGGCGGGGATGACACCCACAAGCACAATACTGCAGTATATGAGTTTGCCCTGTTAGAAGTTAAAAATACGCTTTTTGAGGGTTCACCTGGTTAGAAGTGACTAGTACACTATTAGGAGTACAATAAGATTAGGTATGATCTACCTCACTAGAGGATTTAAAACCTCAATGAAGAAGTCACCCTGTAAAAGGATTTACAAAAAGAACTTGTTAGAGTTCACCTGATTAAGGGATTTTGCTTGTTGCAACTATTAGGGAACAACAAGATTTGTGATCTAGATGTAGCACTGATTTCTTTTTAGATCCTATAAATTCTCTCTTCTCTCTCCTCTCTAATCACAACCTCAACTTGAAATCATAAAACCCTAATCACCCAAAACAACTCTTGCAATTTTTCTTACCAACTTCCAACTTCTAACTTTTCAATAAGAGTAGGTCCTATATATAAACCACTTGCACCACCTTAAAATTGATCTTCAAATTGCTTTTCTGAGATATCACCATGTGTCAAATTGATAATCTCAATGAAAGAAATGATTTATCATGACCACGCTAGGTCAAGATAAGATGTGCAAGTTTATATCTCCAAGGTAATCAAACACGTTTTGAATCCTCCAATGCAACACCTCAAATCTGTCTTAAATGCTTGCATCGATCTTGTCATACCACTACATTGGATGCATAAACTTTATTCTGTGTCACCATACATTAGAAATGATCACATATAATTTACCACTCACTAATCTGTGATCTATTGACTGGTTCATCAAGAACATAAGAGTTCTACATGTCTTAGCATTTGTGATACTCAAAACTCTATCACCACTCAATAAAATAAGTTGTGGTTGGAACCACATTGCAATATGAACTTGTTTAAGCTATATTTATGACTGCTCCTCAGAGTTCTATTTATATCATGGCCGACACCAAATTAATGTTTGCACAGTCTACCGATCTTCTAGACTTAACCAAATTTTAGTATACCTTCTTACCGATTGTATCTTCACTTTACCTGTAGTATAACATGACTGTACATCACTTGATTGACCTGTACTGACTTAGTTGACATAAATGACAACCAGATAATCATCTCTCAACACAATACCAAATACCAACAATACATAATACCAAAAATTGATTAATGCTAATTGAGATTGTTTGTGTTTGATTAAATGACCTAAGTCTACTTGATTGATTAAATGTAATGCAAGTAAAATAGAAGCACATGTCATAATTAAGCACATAAAGAGACCTAATTTGATATCTCAAAAATCCGTATGTCTGATGGAAATTGTAACCCTAAATCAGTTGATTCCGATCCTAGAAACTTGAAAATTTGCAAATCTTCTCCTACACATAAAAAATAGATTTTTTTTGGGGGAAGGGGCTTTCCTTGGTCAAGCCCCCATTTAGGAATTAACCTTATATTTAAATAAAAGTATCTAAAAGAAAGACAAATGTAAATATTCACCTTGCTTGTCAAACCTTCATGGATGGATTCATATCCGCTACCCTCAAAGATGTATGAATTCTTGTATGTAGAGAGTAGGATGTTAGATGTATTCACAAATGAAATAGGTCTGCAAATCAAAAATCATAGATCATGGATGTAAATATTCTTGAATGCTTGAATGGTTGAATACTTGTCCAATGCTGATGAGGCTAGATATCCTCCCTTGATGGCCAACTCCAATATATCCAATGAAGAAAGAAGCTATACCTATGGAAGGAAATGCATGTTTGATTGGATAGAATGAATGCCTTCAAAAAATCCTTTCTTTTCTTGAATTCTTGAATTCACCTTGAACTTGATAGCTTGCAACTGATGGCTTGAGCATGTAATGGATCTAGAACTTGTGTATCAAATGGATCTTGTTTGTAAAGGTTGGATGTAATAGAAATAGAACTTGTGGGTGATCAAATGAAGTGATTAGGCCTCCTTTAATACTAATTTAGAGTGTCAAAACAAAAATGGCCAACTACACTAGGCATAAAATATTAAAAACCCTAAAATGGGCCTGAGTTCCTATGAAACCAATACCTCGGGTATAGGTCAACTTCAGTATAGGTCAACTTTGACTTGTACCCCAGTAGCTACAATCCATAGAAAAAGCTTCAAGATCTCAAGGGTGCAAAAGAAACAGACATAAACAAACAAAAAATAAGGAAAAAGCAGAAAATCAAGCATAAATGCATCCATGTTCTAGGAGATCACTAAAATGGGGCCTAAAAAGGTCTTTGAGCCTCCAAATTAATGGTTTCTTACTTTTAAGATAGCATAGTTTAAATCAAATTAGACATTGGACATAAAATCTACAAGCATTTGAAGGGGCATGGATTTGGTAGATCTGAGAGGTAGCATGAAATTATGAGTACTTTGAGCCAAAATTGACCCTACCATCATGATTAGCAGGAAAAATTAGCTAGGATTGCCTATCAATTTGTCCAAATCAGACATTGTCATCCAGAGCTCTTAGAAAAAAATTCCCCATCCTTGGCTATTCAAGCGACAGATGGGTGGTATTTTGATTTTGAGAAATTTTTTTTTCCTATAAAATTTCCATAATGAGAAATAACATTTTCTAAATTTTTAAGATTTTTAACTGTTCAAGCAAAAATAAGGGTGGTATTTTAATTTTAATTTTTTTCCTATAAGGGTGGTATTTTTATTCCAATTGGACCTACGATCCACACTCCATGGAATCCACACTATCCACTCCAGTCGAGGTCAACACAGAGTGCCACTTTAGCTCTACAGGTGGCAGTCAACCCTTCACATCAACATCTACATAGTCAACAGACTAAGACAATACAACACCTCATCGATTGGCCACATCATCTTTGCATTCATTAGCATCACCAGTGTGTGAAGATAATATCTAGTGCACCATCAACACATGCACGCCTCTTCACACTACTTCATAAGCACAACTATATGTTTGAGTATATAAATTGTAAAAGTTTTCCAAACATTAAACATGTGGGATATTGTTTTTGGCTATCTCCCTCATCGTTTGAAGTTTAATTGTTGAAGGAAATTTTCAAAACCCCATAACTTGATCATATAAACTCATTTTTGGTGCAATTTATTTTGATTTCAGGTAAAATTTAGTAAGTGTTTTAATGGTGGAGTTATTTTTTGATTTTGATAAACAATTTTTTTTAATTTTTTTTTCACAACTATACCTAAGTAATCCTCATTTTTGCAACTTTAGAGGCTTTGTTTGGTCTCAAACAAGCTCTTTTTCAAGTGCCATTTTTTTTTAGAAAAGTGAATAAATTTTTATTTACTTCTTATATGTTCTATTATTTGTTGCCATTGTGGGTAGAAATATCACTTTCAAAACTTGACCTTTTTTTGGCAATTGTTGGAAATTGTAATGGTAGGATTTAAATATGATCTTAAGAATAATTAATTTGAGTTTGATATAGCCTAATAAATTAGGTTGTAAACATCAAAATAAAAAGTCCACTTTTCTCTTGTTTGGAAAGTGAAAATTGTACACACGCTAAGAATAAAGTGCCAAAATCATTTTTTTGGGGGTTCTTTGATTGAGTGATTTTTTTTGGGAGGGGTATTTGGTAGGTATCTCTCTCTCTTTGGTGCTCTTTTTATTTTCAATTATGGGTTCTCCTAAATTTTCACTTTTAACTCCACATAACTATGCAACCTGGAAAGATAATGTATGAATTAAATTAATGGAAATAAGTTTAAATAATCATGTTGATGGGACAATTGCAGAATCATCAAATCATAAGGATAATAATAATATGAAAATGTAATGTCCCATTAAAATTTATATGGCTCTTGGTACATTGAGAAAATATTTTCACTTGATCTCATCTTTCATGTTGCAAAGTGTAATACAATCAAGAAGTGTGGGATAAACGTGAAAAATTGTATGGAAAAGGGCATGGGACTAAGAGATACACATTTGATAGTGAGATTATTATTATGGATCCTAAGAACTTTGACATTATTATAGACTATAAAAATAAAAAAAATGAGCTTAGAGCACAACTCAAAGATTGTGGTATTGACAAGAAGGATGCATAGTTAGTATTCAATTTGTTGAACAATATTCCTTCAGTATATGCATCTTTTGTTTCAAGTTTTAGTGCCTTCACTACACCTTAATTTGATTCTTTTGTAGAAATGTTAATGCTTGAGAAATCAAAGTTGATCAACATGGGAATTCTCAACACTTCCAAGTCAAAATTTGGTGGCAATTCAAGGGAGTCAAGGAAAAATTTATAACAATGAGCATAATAAAGAAAATCTAGAACCATAAAATGATAGGGAACAATCTATTGGAATTAATGGGAAGTGTATACTGAGAGGGGAGGGGTGAATCAGTACCTCTAAAACTTTTGTATCCTTTAATCAATTAACCTTTATGTAATCAATTGTATATCCATTCAATCTGATCTATACTATATTGATGTGATTTATAACAATTCATAACATTAACATACATGTGAACATTCATAGAAACATTCATGAAAGAAATTGACACATAACACAAGATATGATATCGCAGAAAACTCTTATTAGGAAGTAAAAAGTGCTGTGGAGATGACACCCACAAAATATTCACTATCTATAGATTGGAAGGGGTCAGTTAAGGCTTAAAATTTGATCACTTCTAATGATCTACCGGGTTAAGAGTATCTATGGAGACCTGTTAAAGTCTACTCGGTTAAGAGACTTGTAATTGGACTATTAAATTCACCTTCCTTGAAAGAATTTTTACACTTTGATCCACTTGTTAAAATGATAGAAAATTACAAATTGACTTGGTAAATGCAATCTCCTATTGCTGATACAGATCCATTTAATTTTACATGAATGGGATTATCACCTAATGTGATTGAGTAATACCTCTGATTCTCGGTAGCCTTTGTTCTTGGTTCTTGCTAACCAAATTCACCTTTTGTTGTTCTGGTTCTTGAAACTTTCAATCTGATCCATAGATATGCTCGTAGGATTCATTCATCCTCTCTTTCATATTCACATGCTTCTATAATGAATGATTTCATCATCTATTTATAAGATGGATTGACATCATCAAGTTTCACGAAAAACAATGTTAACTCTAAGATCAGGTTTGCAACTTGTACCTTGATCTCCTAGTCTATGTGTTTTAAATCAGTTAGACTAATTAAAGAACTTACACTCATGTTTCTTGTCCCTAAAGAAATGGATTTAAAAAAAATCAAGATCCTATAAATAGAATAAGACTGCTTTATCTGATGTGGAAGTCAGATCCACTTTTTGCAGGCTGCAACTGATTCTTGGTTTGTGATGGTCGATTATGCTTTTGTAATCAGTTGACTATCTTTCAGTTTTATTCTCTCAGTTTCTCTTTAACTGAATCTTCGGTTTGCACTTTATCTATCTCTCGGTTTGCACTTTATCCTACACGTTGGGTTCCTCTATCGGGTTCCTCTTTACCTTTCTTCTTTGCAATTTTGGTGTACACACAAAGTTGTGTCGTCGGTTCTCTTTGTACTTAGTCATTTCAGTGATCTCTTTATATCTAATTTTTAGTTTGCTCTTTGTTATGTCTTTCGATGTATGCTTACTGAAAGTGTTTTTTGCATACTAATGGCAAATTAATTTCATCAATCTCCCCCCTTGACATTAGTATAATGTTGGTTTACAGTTTGTCTACTTTTAATTTGATTTATAAAATGACTCTTGAAAATACCCAAAGCTGGCTTTCGTAGAACAAAGAGTAACCACCGACTGGGTCAATGGTAGGAATCTATTAATGACCCCTGAATTTAAAGGTACAGTATCCCTTATGTGAAATATATGCACTGAATTTTGTCTTTCATTTTTTAGGGGTATGCTCTTAACCGGAGAGCAGAAGAGGATCAACCAAACTGTTCAAAGCTTCAAACAACTTAGGCAATGAATGGGGACTTACTCAATGACATGCAATCTGAAATGCAAACTATTATGTAGTGTGTTGAATGCAAACTACTATCTACCATTAGAGATGAAGAAAGGAAGTGTAACATTGCAATTCCCGGATTTCTAAGATTGTGAAACTTTGACAATACCCAGATTATCTTGATCTCATTTTCTGTTAACTTTCTTCCTAAATCCTTATGCAAGAACTAATCTATTGAACTAGAATGTGCAATGAAATGAAAATAGAGTACTTATGATGAAGATAGTAAACATACAATCCACTGAATGAAAATAACAAAACCTGGTTCATTACTTATTCATTCAATTTCCAGTATTAGCATCTTCATTCAAAACATCACACAATTAACTCTAATGAACAGCAAAAATACTTTGAACTCAGACTCGTACATAGTAGTCCCAGCTACAGGGGTTTGCCCAAAGTAATTTTTGCTGATATTATTTACTTTACAGAAATTTACATATATAGGTCTTCTCCAAAATGACCCATTTCAAAAATGATTGCCTCTTTACAGTATTCTGAGAGGAACATTCTAATAATAAACTTGGTCGGTTACAAAAACTGACAAAATGCCAAAAATGGCTACAATATACAAAATTTGGGAAGATGACATAGGTCAACAGATTCTATGTCATCTTCTGTGTAACAAATTTTCCTCTGTAATATTTCATTGCATCCGTTACCTTGCCCAAATCCTGAGCATTTGGAATGATTATATTGTCAGCTTGGATCATCCAAAAATCATGCATCTCTGTCAATTCATCCAACTTGGCAATCCAGGATTGGAGCTTCTCCGTTTCCTTTTTGATCACAGCATCAATCGCGGAGATCTCATTGATTCTTGACATTGGAAGTTAGCCAGATCCCCAATCTCATCTATGAAAGCAAGAAAATTAGCTTTCATTCACTCTGTATTCACCAACTTGTCACTTTCAGAAACTTGAGATTTTGTGTGCAGTACTTTCAAAAACTCAAACAGTTTATCCATCTCCTTTTGTACTAACTTCACCATAGTCTTGAGTTCATCTGTAGATCTGTTTGAGTTCTCAATCACAAAATCCAGAGACTGCCTCCAGTGAAATAATGGCTCCTGTTCGGTCTTGAGGATACCATTAGAGATTGCAACACTAGTATTCATATCAATCACCTCCTGCAAGGTGCCTAACTGCTCTGTCAATCCATTGAATGCATTATATATGGTTTCCTAGTTTTTTGATTCTGTATCCTTCAATTTTTTTTGCATCAAGTAGAAGATTCCCCAAATTCTAGATAACAATGGGGGCTTGAACCTTTATTGCTTCTATCCATGCTCTACCAATTTGACCAAACTATCTTTCTTACTGCAACTTTAGTAGCAAGTTCTGATTCTCCTTCGCATTAGGGTCAAACTAAGCAGAGGAAGTAGTGCCAAGAGAAGATTTAATATACTCTACTAGCTCCTTATTTTCAGACTTGAGGACTTCTTTGTTTTCTCAGAGTTCTTCTAATATGTCCCCAATCCTCTCATTGGTGGTATTCTAGATATTCACCATTGAGTCATGCACTGGCACCCCTAGGTCCATCGTTTTAATCTGGAAATCTTGAGTTGAGAGTTCATGAAACCTTCATTCTTTCTATGGCTCTGCTATTTCCATTAGCATATGCCTGGTCATGGAGTCATGGGAAAGGGCCACCATGGACTTTTGCTTCTTCACCTTCTTTGCTGGTGGCTGAGATGAGGTTGTCTTAAGGATCAGGTCCTTCAAAGAAATGGCCTCATCATGTCATTTCTTCTTCTTCTCAATGCTTTCCTCTAAGCATGAGTCTTTTGATAGCACCTTGATTGCAGAATAAAGAGCCATAGGATCAAAGAGCTTCCGGGCCACTAGAGGAGTCCATTTTTCTTGAGGAGGAATAAGGAAGGATGAAACCTTCATCACTGAAAGGGCTAGAGTATCTACCGGCCGAGAGGAATCTTGACCATCCATGGGATTTGTGTCATCCAAGGTGATAATTGGACTTGGTGAGGGAGGCTTGGTAACCATCACCTCATTTTATTTCTTCTTTTACTTTTTAATTTTTGGGAGCGAGCCATCTCGACAAGTCAGAGTGATGGGAACATTCTTTTCCAGGGGATGGTCACCTCCTTGCTCGACAGATTGCGTTGAACCTGTTGAAACTGATGGCACCATAGAAGAGGCAACTGCTGAAGATGATTTCTCAGCTCCTAAAGTCATTCCTCTAGATTATCCTGTGTGAAAATTTCTTTTCCATTGTGCTCTAGTCCATTCTACCCACTTGTCAGTTCTCGTGATAATGCCCCTCATGAGGAGCTCCAATAAATCAATCACTGGACCAGTTGGTGGAGAGGAAGAAATAGGAAACACCTTGATCTAGTTGTAGGATGAATTTTGCATGAAGAGACCATCATCTACAAGATTAGTCACATCAATGGCAAGGTTATACATTGTAATTTCATCCAAAGTTAAACGGGACCATAGGTTTTCCTATGTTTGATACTCATTAAAACACTCGGCCCATAAATCTTCAATGATCGGGACATGTCTGTAGGCATGTTCAAGCTTGAGGTGATCTCTAAAAAAACCCATAGGATCATATTGAGGCCTAAGAACCTCATAATCAAACAGCTTGATCTTATCTTCAAACTCTACTAAATTTCGGGCATCAGATCTGGACACACAAGAATATGGACCAACCACCACGGGGAAGGAAATTATGGTGATCTTCACAGTTGAACACAGAGTGTTCACTTCCAATATCTATCAAAAAATTTCCACTAAGACTACCTTATCTTTAGGATACCGGGGCAGTCTCTTAGGAAAACTAGAGAAGGCTCCTATCCAAAGATAAGAGAAACTCGAGAATCAAATGAAAGAGCATCCAAACTGATTGATTGCTGAGATGGCCTCTGGTGAGAATATTCTCTTTGGGCAACCTTGAAGTTCCTGATAGATTCTCATTGTGAATGCATCATTCACAACAATATACTCCTTAAAGATATGATGTAATTACAGATTTGGGTAGAACTCATAAATTTTGGTATTGTTGTTGAAGTTCTAGATTGCTGGTAAGCCGGGCCACAGGTGCTGAGTTGCCAGAGCATAAATCAAGTAAGAAGACATGTAGCATTGTTTGAATCCTTGACAAGAGCTCATCAAGGATACAAGCTTCTCACACATAATTTCTACCCAATCAATGAACATATTTTTAGCACAGACAGCTTGAACAAGGAAGAAATTATGTTTAACAAGATCTAAAATCTCAGGTTTCCATCCAATTTGGTCAACAGGGCTAGGATATCAACCATTTCCCTCTTTAGGGTTGTTCCAAAGAGAGTCTTCACCATCTTACTTTTCATTTATTGAGGGGTCTGGAACTAGGTCTTCTGTATGTCTTCCCTCCTTAGAGTCTTCTTTTCATTGAACATAGACGCAGAAGAACCGAAGTCGATATCACAATACACATCTTTCACCAGAATGCCGAAAGCGGATTGGATTAGGGATTTATCAATCGTTAGAAAAATTGACTGATCTGGAAAAAGGATTTTCTTTGTAGGTGGGTTGTATTTCTCTATACATTCTCTGACAAGCTCAGGAGCTTGAACTGCCATTGGAAATCCTGCAGCTTCTACCAGACCACTATCCTTGAGCTTCTGCATAATAGGGTGAACTGGATGAGAATTCAATTTTCTGTGAAAATCTCTGAGATCAAAGAATCTTAGAGATGTGTCAGAAACTTCCTTCAATTCACTCTCAATAACAATTAATCTATCGTAGCCAGAATATTTAACAACCATTTACTGTGAAACTAAGAACATGAGTGAAGACAGATGGCTTGCTATTCAAAACGGTGAGCAAAAAATGATGGAAAATGCTTAAGAAATAGCCGCTAAGATCTAAACATTGGTGCCACATGAATGACATTAAGGTGACCTAACAGACATAATGACAGGATTAGCATTTAATTTTTGATTATCAATGGCTATTTGAAATTCCCTTTTTGGAGAACATAATGGCCTCGAAATCCTCAATCTTACACTTACCTTTATGTTCATTAGCCACTTTTGCCAAAACAAAACTTTAGTCTTGCAGAAAAAGAACATACTTTCCTTCTGATGCTAAAATGAATGAACATTAGACCATTTTATCATGTGCGGAAAGAGAACATAAGAGAATACTTTTTCTGTAAGCCTGTTTCCTTTATTTCAGAAAATTATCCTGAGGGATTCACCTTTTATCCTTTGCGCACTTAAACACCTTCTTTTTTGCTGGGGGCACTTGGCCTGTTATCTGCTCTTTTCACTTGTATCAGGCTTGCACCTTTGAGACCATCTTTTCCAGAAACTGCATGATCACTGCTACTACTCCGCAACTTGATATCTCTGAGAGTTTAAAAACTCTTTTTAAGAACACAGTTTTACCAATCACTTATAAAACACATGCTTTTCTTCCAGAAAAACATATTGAGCATTACAGATCTGAGGGTGACTACTTCTCATTTGGAAGACACTATGAAGCTATCCCTTTCCTAACATACCTAAATCACCTAAACACTAGATGAAGCAGAAAGATTGAAAACCCGCTAGGGTCAAATAGGCAAGGAAAATCATTTAGCAGATAAGCACATTATGGAAGGTTTCAGGATGAATGAGAAGTAGATCACTAAAGAAAAATTTTACCCCTAAGGACCTTAATACCTTAGCATAAAATTAGGCAACAACTGGCTCCAACTGGGGACTTAGACATGACAATGTCTGAGAAGGGACCCAGAGTCTCTGGTTTCGCACAACAAGACCGACATGGAAAACAACGGGCAAACTAAACTAAAACACATGACAGGAAAGGAAGATAAACTAAACTAAGAGTAAGAAAGCAGGAAAGAAAGCAAGAAAGAAAGTAGGAAAGACACAAAGAAAACCTACCTACGCTAACTCTAACTTATAGGGGTTACCTGCTTTAACTTGAGTATTTGATAGAGCTTTAGATTCTGGCCATTGTAGGAAAATGGAAGAATCTCTCCAGAAGGATATGCCAGGATAAAGGAATTATTATGGTTCACCTATATAATCTTGAATGGTCCTTTCCAAAGTGAGTTGAATTTATGATACTTTCCTTTGGACTAACGCCTTTTATCCCAAAGTAGGACCAAGTCACCTTGCATAAAATTTCTTGGTCTATCCTTGTTATCAAATAATTTTTTCACTCTCCTTTCATGATCAATGATGTGGTCAACAAGCTTTTCCCATTCTTCCTCCAACTTGGTCAGATACATGATTCATTTCTCCAGACCATTCTAGAAAACTGGATCTTCAATTACTTGCTGCAGCCTAAAAATGGATAACTCTAGCAAAAGTGGGAGACTAGGTTCAATTCCATAAACCAGCTCAAAAGGGGATATCCCGATAGCTCATTTAGGTGTTATCCTATCTACCCATAGAGCTTCATGAAATTTCTTGTGCCAATCCTTTTGACTTTCTGAAACTAGTTTCTTCATGATGTTGATCAGGTTCTTGTTGCTTGACTTAGCCTAACCATTTCCTTGAGGGAAATAATCAGATGAGTGACTAAGATGGATACTATTGTCATAGAAGAATTCTATAATCTCTGATGAAGAAAAATATGTGGCATTGTCCATCACTAGCTTCAAAGGCACTCCAAACCTTACCAAGATATTCTCTTTGATAAATTCACAGACCACCTTAGATGTAGTTTTCTTTGTAGGCTTAGCCTCAACTCACTTGGTAAAGTAATCCATGGTAGTTATGAAATATAGGTGTCCTTCAGAAGAGGGAGGATTAATCAGACCAATGAAATCAAGTCCTCATTGCTGGAAGGGATCCTCAACTAAAATCGGCTTTAATGGAAGAGCAACTAACTGAGGCTTACTGGAAAACATATGACATTTATCACACTTAGCCACCCAATTGTAGGAATCTTTAAACATGTCGGGCTAGTAGTAACACTGCCTCAAGATTTCATATGTAGTGACTATGGATGAGAAGTGTCCACCACATGCCTCATTATGAAATGCTTGGAGTAATCTCTCTTGTTGTGACCTGTCCACACATCTTAAGAAAGTTCCATCTATTGCCTTCTTATATAATTGGTCATCATAAATGACATACTTGGCTACTTTAGTTTACAAATCTCTTCTCTGTTTGTATGTCAACCCCTCCGGGCAATCTCCATAAGTAAGGAAATAAGTGATGTTTGAAAACTAGGGATCAAGAAGACTAACCATTAACACCTTCAGAGAATCCTCCTCTTGAGCTATTTCTTGATTTTCTGCAAATATTTTACACAAGATATTTCCTTGGACCAGCTTTGTTGGCTTAAGTTCAATATCATACTCCTATACCTTTGCTATCCATTCACCTCTAGTATTACATCCTATTTCTTGTTGTGTCAGAATGCTTTTAACAACATAATCAGGAATATAAATAACAGAATGGGAATGTAATATATAGAATCTAATATTCTTCAGTGCCCTTACCATCGCATAAGCATGCTTCTCCATTTAAGAATATCTTAGTTCATGATCCTTGAGTGGAGTGCTCATGAATGCTATAGGCACCTAAATTCCTTCATTGTTCTCTTGCATCAAGATAGCAGGCAATGTATGAGTTGATGCGTAACAGTACAATATGAACTCCTTAGTATAGTCTGGATGCACCAACATAGGTGCTCTAACTATAGCATGCTTGATTAAATCAAAGGCATTCTTCCCATAGTCATTCCAATTGAAACTTTGATGACCCTTCATCATATCAATTATGCATTTTGTAATCTCAGAAAAGTCAGGAACGAACTGCTTGAAAAAATTTACCTGCCCAAAGAATGATCTTGTTCTTGATTTGCTTGCCGATAGATTCAATTAATAGATGGCCTTCACATGCTTAGGGTCAGTTTAGATTCCATCATGGGAAACAATATGACCTACCAGTCTACCTTCGGTGACACAAAAAACAAACTACTTGGGATTAAGAGAGATGCCATGCTCTCTGCATCTCTTTAGCACCTTCTCAAGATATTTCAAATGATCTTATCTCTTCTTAGAGAAGACTATTAAATCATCCAGGTATATAACTATTATTCTATCCAGTAGGTTTTCAATTGAAGAGTTCATTGCCCTCTGGAAGGTAGCTCCAACATTGATAAGCTCTAAGGGCATTCTATTATAAGCAAACGTTCCCCAAGGAGTGGTGAATGCTATCTTATACTTGTCTTCTGGGTCCACCTCAATCTGGTTAAAACCTAAGAAACCATCCAACATGGACATAATTTCAAATCTAGAAACTATTTGCAATACATGATCCATGTTGGGTAAGGCATAATTATCCTTCAGGGAAGCCTGGTTCAGATTCTGGAAATCTACACAAATTCTGATTTCTCCATTCTTCTTTTGGACGGGCATGATGTTGGATATCCATGTAGAGTGATGTATGGGGTAGATAATTTTTTCTTCCAACATCTTTTGAACTTCCCTGAAAATGGCATCTGACACCTTAGTATTGTAGTTTCGTTGTTTCTACTAGAAAGGGACAACTTTAGGCTTGAGAGGAATCTTGTGCTTAAAGTCACCATTCCAAAAAGTTTTGAGGTCTTCATAGCCCTAGGAAAACACATCTTTGTATTGGGAGAGTAGGTTTTTAGCCTCTTCTCTTTCCTTTTTTGTGCAACAACTACCAATATTTATCATCTTAGGTTTATTTTCAGTGCCTATGTTCATTCCCTCGAAATTACCTGAGGTACCACGTTTCCTATCTCTTTCTTTTCTAATATATGCATCATGTCTATCAAAAAGTTTTTCAAGGGAGATTAGGTGTTGAGGAATTTTTTTACCTTTTAACTCTTCTTCTCCAAACTCTAACTCCTTGCTTTCTGGAGAGAGATCCTTACAGGTACTAGAACTTCCTTCAAAATATTGATCACTGAACTGATCTGATCCTTCCATGAAAGCTTGAATTTGCTTGTCACTGATGAAGACTTACCAAATATCCACATTATCTGGGACATTTGGTTTGAAGAGAACTTCAACTTTGTACTACTTATCTCCTATATCTGGATGCAGGAGGAGAAGTGAAGCTGAGGCGGCCAACAAATCTGCTCTAGTGTTCTTCTCTCTTGGAACAACTTGGATTGAGAAGGCATCAAAGTCCTCTATCTCGTCCCACACTCTATTCCTATAACTTTGCAATCTCACATTTTCACTGAGTATTGTGCTCAAACTTGCCTCACTATCAACTCTGCATCACTGAGTGCTTTAAGGATTTTCACACCTCTTTGCTTCTCAACAACAATGCCTAGCAACAAAGCTTCATATTTCGTTGTGTTATTGGTGTTCTTAAATTGTAATTTATAAGAAAGTTGTATCATGTCTCCTTCCGGGGGAATAAGAACTACGCCAGCCCCCGATCCTGCAGTAGCACAACTACCGTTGAACTCCAAGGTCCAGATATCCTGATTGTTAGTAATTTTTGGCATTTCATCTTGATGATCAAAATCTGAAAACAACATATAGTTGCCGAATTCCATTTCCTAGTAGAGGATTTGTGCCTTAGGATCATTAGACTTCATTAATGTGAATTTGGCCTTTTCCTCGGGCTCCAGCTTTATCTTTTTAGTACCCACCAGGATTATAGCATGGGACCAGTCCATCTTTATTTCTCCACCTATGTCTCCATAGAAGCTTCTGCTTAGAAGCATTTAGTAGCTGGCTGGAATATTGGCTACCAGGATGGTTAGCTTCATCCTCTTTGTAGGGTGTGTGGCCAATGCAACTTGTGCATCCTTTACCTAACCTAGGAGTGGAACCTGCATAGCATCCATTTAATAAAAATGACCAAAGGTTCTGGTAAGGGTCAATCCAAGGTCTTTAGAAATGGAGGTGTGCATGACATTATCAAAGGTTCTAGAGTCAATAATACAGTTGCCTAGTTTATGACCATTAATAATTGGAGAGACATAGAATGGGTCAGGCTTCTAGCCGGGAGCTGTGGCTAAAACTGAAGAATCTTCTTCTTGAAATAGCAAGGGAAGGATGGGTTCTTCATCATTTAAAGGGCCACTACAAGGGGGTGCATCACTAACAGTAGAATTTAAATTAGGATGCACTCTAGAATTAGCATCACTTTTACAATAATCTACAAGATTTTGAAGTTCAGTAGGATGAGTTTTTAAATATTCTAAGGGAGACACTTGGATCCTGGCATCCTTGTAGTATTGAATTATATCAAATGAAGATAGAGACTTACCATTTGATTCAGACTTCGAGTGATCCTTCTTCCAGGATGAAAAAGTAGAAGATCTGGGTGCACCAACTAAAGGACTAGGTGAAATATTCCGAGGAGGAAAAGAGTTTCCCAGATTTTTGTCTCTTTGAATTCTTGTTGCTACTTCCATTTGAACTCCATCCATGGTGGAAAAACAATCACCTCTGACTTTGGAATCAGATTTAAACTCCAAAAAGAAATTACCGGAGTCGCCATGGGGAGCAGAATCTTTTTTCACTTTCAAGATACTCAATAGTCAGCTCATTACTTGAGGCTAGTTGTCTCTTTCTATTCATTTCTAGACAACTATTACCATCATGGTTAGCTCTTAGATGAAATATACACATATTATGCTTTTTAGCTACCTTAATGGCGAGATTTTGCTGAGCCGGTGGCAATTGCAATTATTTACCTTCATGTTGTTTTCTGGGAATATCCTAGTAAGGCTGCTGGAAGGATGGGGTAGATTTTCCCATTTTTCGCTTAAGGGAAATCATCTCATTAGACAATTTCTAAAGCATTGCCTCAGTATTTTTGGTTACACTAGAAATAGAGCTTGTGGAGGCACCACTCTGCACTTCTCACTTCCATTTCCCGACATCTATAAGGTCATCTTCTAACTCAATTGCTAGAGTCTGAGTGACTTGAAAATTAGCCACATGCACTCATTTGATTTGGAAACTAATGTCAGGAGGCATGGAACTAATAAAGAACATCTTATGGTTGTTATCTATGGGCCTGCTAGTAGTAGGGATCCTGTTAGCCAGCTTGTTAAACCTTGTAATGAAATCCCGCATGGGAACACTAGGTTCTTTCTTTATCTGAGTGAGTTGATTTAGGAGTGTGTGTTCATCCTTTGTACTTTTATTGCGAGTTTCAAAGAGGTTTCTCATATAATTCCAACTAGTTATGCATCTCGTAGGGAGATGTTGAAACCAGTCAGCAACATTTTCTATCAAAGTCTCTACAAACATTCTTATTGCTACGTCTTCATGCTAAGGGTTTACAATACTGCACGCAGTGAAGAAGGCTGCAATATGCTCATCAGCGGATAATTTCCCATCTCCATTAAACTTTGGAAATTTCTTTCAGGAAGCTCGATGTAAGTTGTTATTAGCTCCTAGCTGAAGAGGCCCAATGGCATTACCCCAAGGGATGACCATTGAAATAGGGAGGGTTACTGGCACAACCTAAAAATTTATATTGGTAGGAGCAACTACTCCATGAAGAGTGAGGGCGTTACATAGTAACGGGGTAGTATTGCGGACAACAGGGGGGACAAAAGAATGGCTACAAATTTGGGAAATGGGGTGTGGCGGTGGCAAGAGGGCACCATAGATACCTAGAAAAATAGGATCCCGGACATTGGCTCTTCCTCTTCTGAGAGGGTCTTCTAACAAGGGGAAGTTAGCCTTCTATAATTCTTCAAACATAGGATCTTTATGTCCCTCTCTCTGGACACTTCAAGTATACTTAGGATCCAAAGTTACTGAACCTGATTACTGCAGCTGTGCATCTCTGAATCTTCTTTCCCGATATTCAATGTTAGCCTCTTTTCTCTCTAACTCAAAGTTGATTCTTCTGTATTGGTCTAGTGGGATTTGTTCTTTGTGAAGCAACACCATTTCTCCTTAAGAGTGATGTGATTAATGTAGCATTAGGAATGCCAAATAGATAAGTTCTAAGTCACTTAGTAAAGCCACATACAGAATTACTAAGCAAACTTAGGAAAATTTTAAGTTCTCCCCAGTAGAGTCGCCAAAAACTATTGGTTTACAGTTTGTCTACTTTTAATTTGGTTTATAAAATGAATCTTGAAAATACCCAAAGTTGGATTTCATAGAACAAAGAGTAACCATAGACTGGGTCAATGGTATGAATCTATCAATGACCCCTGAATTGAAAGGTATGTCATCCCTTATGTGAAAGATATGCAATGAATTTTGTATTTTAGTTTTTAGGGGTATGCTCTTAACTGAAGAGCAGAAGAGGATCAACCAAATTGTTCAAAGCTTCAAACAAATTAGGCAACGAATGGGGACTTACTCAATGACATGCAATCTGAAATGCAAACTATTATGTAGTGTGGGATGAATGCAAACTACTATCTACCAGCAAAGATGAAGAAATGAAGTGTAACCCTGCAATTCCTGGATTTCTAAGATTGTGAAATTTTGAAAATACCTAGATTATCTTGATCTCATTTTCTGTTAACTTTCTTCCTAAATCCTTATGCAAGAACTAATCTATTGAACTAGAATGTGCAATGAAATGAAAATAGAGTACTTATGATGAAGATAGTAAACATACAATCCACTGAATGAAAATAACAAAACCCAGTTCATTACTTATTCATTCAATTTCCAGCATTAGCATCTTCATTCAAAACATCACACAATTAACTCTAATGAACAAAAAAAATCACTTCAAACTCAGAGTCGCACACATTAGTCCCAACTATAGGGGTTTGCCCAAAGTAATTTTTGCCGATCTTATTTACTTTACAAAAATTTACATATATAGGTCTTCTCCAAAATGACCCGTTTCAAAAATGATTGCCTCTTTATAGTATTCTAAGAGGAACATTCTAATAATAAACTTGGTCGGTTACAAAAACTGACAAAGCTGACAAAATGCCAAAAATGGCTACAATATACAAAAGTTGGGAAGACAACACAGGTCAACAGATTCTATGCTGTCTTCTGTGTAACAACTTTTCCTCTATAAGCTTTCATTGCATCTGTTACCTTGCCCAAATCTGAGCATTTGGATGATTATATTGTCAGCTTGAATCATCCAAAAATCATGCATCTCTGTCAATTCATCCAACCTAGCAATCCAGGATTGGAGCTTCTCCATTTCCTTTTTGATCACAACATCTATCGCAGAGAGCTCACTGATTCTTGACACTTGGAAGTTAGCCAGATCCACAGTCTCATCTATGAAAGAAAGAAACTTAGCTTTCGTTCACTCTGTATTCACATGCTTTTCACTTCCAGAAACTTGAGATTCTATGTGTAGTACTTTCAAAAACTCAAACAATTTATCCATCTCCTTTCGTACTAACTTCACCATATTCTTGAGTTCATCTGCAAATCTGTTTGAGTTCTCAATCATGAACTCCAAAGACTACCTTCAGTGAAATAATGGCTCGTGTCTAGTCTTAAGGATACCATTAGAGATTGCAACACTGGTCTTCATATCAATCACCTCCTGCAAGGTTCCTAACTTCTTTGTCAATCCAGTGGATGTATTATAGATGGTTTCTTGGTGTTTTGATGCTGTATCCTTCAATTTGTCTACATCAAGTAGAAGATTACCCAATTTCTCGATAACAATGGTGCCTTGAACCTTTATCTCTTCTATCCATGCTTTGCCAATTTGACCAAACTATCTTTCTTGCTACAACTTTAGTAGCAAGTTCTTATTCTCCTCCGCATTAGGGTCAAACTGAGTAGAGGAAGTAGTGCCAAGAGAAGATTTAATATACTCTACTAGCTCCTTATTTTTGGACTTGAGGACTTCTTTGTTTGCTCAGAGTTCTTCTAATTTGTCCTCAATCCGCTCATTGGTGGTTTTCCAGATATTCACCATCGAGTCATGCAATGGCACCCCTAGGTCCACCATTTTAATATGGAAATATTGAGCTGAGAGTTCATGAAACCTTCCTTCTTTTTGTGGATCTGCTATTTCCATTAGCATATTCCCAGTCATGGAGTCATGGGAAAGGGCCGCCATGGACTTTTTCTTCTTTGCCTTCTTTGCCGGTGGCTGAGATGAGGTTGCCTTAAGGATCAGGTCCTTCAAATAAATGGCCTCATCATGTTGTTTCTTCTTCTTCTAAATGGTTTCCTCCAACCATGAGTCTATGGATAGAACCTTGATTGTAGACTGAAGAGCCATAGGATCAAACAACTTTTGGGCCATTGGAGGATTCCATTTTTCTTGAGGAGGAACAAGGAAGGAGGAAACCTTGGTCACTAAAAGGGCTAGAGTATCTACTGGCCAAGAGGAATACTGACCATCCATGGGATTTGTGTCATCCAAGGTGATAACTAGACTTGGTGAGGGAGGCTTGGTTACCAGCACCTCCTATTCTTTCTTCTTTTCCTTTTCAATGTTTGGGAGCGAACCATATCCATAGGTCAGAGTGATGGGAACATTTTTTTCTGGGGGCTGGTCACCTCCTTTCCTGGTGGATTGCACTGCACCTGTTGAAATTGATGGCGCCACATAAGAAGCAAATACTAAAGATGATTTCTCATCTCCTGAAGTCATTCCTTTGGATGATCCTGCACCAGAATTTCTTTTCCATCGTGCTCTGGTCCATTCTACCCATGTGTCGATTCTCTTGATAATGCCCCTCATGAGGAGCTCCAATTAATCAATCACTGAACCAGTTGGTGGAGAGGAAGAAATAAGCAATACCTTGATCTAGTTGTAGGATGAAGGTTGCATGAAGAGACCATCATCTGCAAGATCAGACACATCAACGACAAGGTTATATATTGTAATTTCATCCAAAGTTAAACGGGACCATAGTTTTTCCCGTGTTTGATACTCATTAAAACACTCAGCCCAGAAATATTCAATGTTTGGGACATGTCTATAGGCATGTCTGAGCTTTAGGTGATCTCTAAAAAAACCCATAGGATCATAATGAGGCCTAAGAACCTCATAATCAAGTAGCTTGATCTTATCTTCAAAACTCTTTACTAAATTCTGAGCATCAGATCTGGATGCATAGGAATATAGAGCAACCACCATGAGGAAGGAAATTATGATGATCTTCTTCACAATTGAACATAGAGTGTTCAATTCCAATATATGCTGACAAATATCCACTAAGACTACATTATTGTTGGGATATCGGGGCAGTCTCTTAGAAAAATCAGAGAAGGCTCCTATCCGAAGATAAGAGAAACTCATGAATTGGATGAAAGAGAATCCAAACTGCCTGATTGTCGAGATGGCCTCTAGCAAGAATATTCTCTTTGGGAAACCTTGAATTTATTGATAGATTCTCATTATGAATGCATCATTCATAGCAGTATACTCCTCAAAGCTCCAATGTAATTGCAAATTCGGGTAGAACTCATAAATTTTGGTATTGTTGTCAAAGTTCTGGATTGATGGTAAGCCGGGCCACAGGTGTTGAGTTGCTAGAGTGTAAATCAAGTAAGAAGACATGTAGAATTGTTTGAATCCTTGACAAGAGCTCGTGCAAAATGCAAGCTTCTCACATAGAATTTCTACGCAATCAATGAACATATTTTTAGCACAGACAACTTGAACAAGGAAGAAATTATGTTCAAAGAGATCTAAAATCTCAGGTTTTCCATCCAATCTAGTCAACAGGGCTAGGATATCAACAATTTCCCTCTTTAGGGTTGTTTCAAAGAGAGTCTTTGGCATCTTACTTTTCTTTGATCGAGGGGTCTGGAACGAGGTCTTTTGCATGTCTTCCCTCCTCAGAGTCTTCTTTTCATTGAACAAAGGTGTAGAAGAACCCAAAGTCAATATCACAATACACATCTTTCACCAGAATGCCAAAAGAGGATCAGATTAGGGATTTATCAACCGTTAGCAAAATTGACTAATCTGGAAAAAGGATTTGCTTTGAATTTGGGTCGTATTTCTCTATACATTCTCTGACAAGCTCAGGATCTTGAACTGCCATTAGAAATCCTATAGCTTCTACCAGACCATTATCCTTGAGCTTCTATGTAATAGGGTGAACTGGATGAGAATTCAATCTTCTGTACAAACCTCCGAGATCAAAGAATCTTAGAGATGTTTCAGAAACTTCCTTCAATTAACTCTCAATACCAATTAATCTATCATAGCCAGAAGCTTTAACAACCATTTACTGTGAAACTGAGAACATGAGTGAAGATAGGTGACTTTCTATTCAAAATGGTGAGCAAAAAATGATGGAAAATGCTTAAGAAATATTCGCTAATATCCAAACGTTGGCGCCACACGAATGACATTAAGGTGACCTAACAGACACAATGACAGGATTAGCATTTAATTTTTGATTATCAACGAATATTTGAAATTCCCATTTTAGAGAACATAACAGCCTCAAAATCCTCAATCTTACACTTATCTTTATGTTCATTATCCACTTTTGCCGAAACAAAACTTTAGTCTTGCGGAAAAAGAACATACTTTCCTTCCGATGCCAAAATGAATGAACATTAGACCATTTTATCATGTGTAGAAAGAGAACATAAGAGAATACTTTTTCCGTAAGCTTGTTTCCTTTATTTTGGAAAAGTATCCCAATGGCTTCACCTTTTATCCTTTGCGCACTTAAACACCTTCTTTTCTACCGGGGGCACTTGGCCTATTATCTTCTCTTTTCACTTGTATTGGGCTTGCACCTTTGAGACCATCTTTTCTGGAAACTACATGATCACTGCTACTACTCCGCAACTTGATATCTTTGAGAGTTGAAAAACTCTTTTTAAGAACAAAGTTTTACCAATCACTTATAAAACACATGCTTTTCTTCTAGAAAAACATATTGAGCATTACGGATATGAGGGTGACTACTTCTCATTCGGAAGATGCTATGAAGCTATCCCTTTCTTGACATACCTAAATCACCTAAACACTGGATGAAGTAGAAAGATTGAAAACCCGCTAGGCTCAAATAGGCAAGACAAATCATTTAGTAGATAAGCACATTATGGAAGGTTTCAGGATTAATGAGAAGTAGATCACCAAAGAATAATTTTACCTCTAAGGACCTAAAGACCATAGACTAAAATTAGGCAACATATAAAAAACTAATATGTGCAAAATACTAACAAAATGTTAAGTATATACAACATATATAATCCTTAGTCATTTAATGACTCCCCCTATGTATATGTTGATATATCTGTTCATATGATATCTTTCATTCTGTAAATACATATACATATCATTTTCCATATATATATATATCATTTTCCCCATATGAATATACATATACATATTTTCCATTTGCCCATTTGAATGAATGAATACACATATCATTTTCCCCCTTTTTTGATATTAAGGGAAAAGGTCTATACCTTAGAGCTTATCACAAATGTGGGAGTGTGAAGACTTCATGTCTTCCATCATTTTATCCCATTGTTCTTTTAAGTTCTCCATAGCCATGTTCTCGAGTGTGATCTTGGAGTGCATTTCATAGATGTTGTCTGCTGTAGACATCTCAGGAGTTGCTATCAGTTGCCATGCTGAACTGATATGCTATTGGAGCAGTGTAAGGTTTGGTAGAAGTTGAGCTTGGAGCTCAGTGACTTCTTCCCTGAAGTGTGTCTTTGCTTCCCATAGTTCTTTCCTTAACCTTTTTATCTCTATAATCTTCTCATAATGAAACTTAATTGCATTGTCTCCATCGGTGGTTAAGCTTTTAGCACTGTTAGCTAGGTTTGTATCTAAATTTTCTATATTACCACTATTCTCTTTAGTGAAATTTTCTAATGTGCTTAGTTGTTGAATTAAGGTTATAGCTTGAGTTATAATAGGATCTAATTTAGTAATGAATTATGATAGCTTTACCTTGTTGACTGCCACTTCTTGGCTGATGTTCTCAATGAGATTTTGCTGGTACTTCTGCTATGCTCTCTCTTCAATTGCCTTCTATGCATCAATATTTTGAGTTGTTATTACTTCGGTGAGAGTTTTTAACTGATCAAGAATTGGTTTTTTTTGATCAATATAAACATTGGGTACAATTTGGTGCAAGATGTCCCTAGTTGTTTCCAGTACCATTGAGTCTCGGTGCTATTGTTGGAGATTTACTTCTGGCTGCTAGTTGATTATATGTTTGTCATTGATGACAACATATAATATATAGAAATGTTCTATATGTACTTATCAGAATGATGTTATCAAGCCTTGCACAATTAATTAAATGTTGTAGACATTCTATTTATGTTTTGTTCATACACACAGACTCAGATATGGAGTTTCAGTTGTGTTGTGTAATTCTATTTTGTGGCAGTTATAGTTTCTAGAGTTTGTCTGTACAGAGCCAACGTATTGCATTGATTCTTGAGTTGCACCTATCTTAAGGATATGCATGTGTATATTCAAGTTAAGTTATGAGTTAATGATAGTTATCTAAAGTCACCAAACATGGTTCAACAAGATTGCAAAGTTAGAGTTAATTTGGTGAGGCTGACTTAGTGAAGTGTCGCATCTATTTAATTTATATTGCACGGTTGTAATTATGCTTGCATGATTAGTAAAGCTGACAAGGATGTTATGAAGAGTTTTCTAACAAGTCCCTTGATCTTATACTTTGAAGAAGATACTTATGCCAAGTCATTTGTGGAATGCTAAGTGTGAATGATAAGAAAAGATATAGGAAAGTGAAGAGCAGAATATCAGTTGAGTTTCATTCATCAAGGAACTATGTGAAGAAGAAGTGGAAGATTACAATACACTGGAACTGATCAAGACAACATGTCTAATCTATAGTTCATCATCAGATATAGTGCATATCTATTCTTTAGAAGGTTGTAGCCTTCACCATTAAAGCAGTGAGCTTTTGGACAGTGAGTCTTCACCCTTAACCGGGTTATTTGTAAAAGAATCCTAACAGGGTTAGACCCTTAACCAGGTCACTATACTTATTACATTGTAAAGAAAAACTCCTAACAGGGTTGCAATATCTTCTAATAGGGATTATTATAAACAAGTATAGTTCATTGTGGGTGTTAATTCCCACCAGGGTTTTTACCATTTGGTTTCCCCGTAACCAAATTGTGGTGTTGTCTATTGTGTTATTTGAATGTGCATTTGCTTTATTATACTCTAGAGTTAATAAGAGAAAAGAATTAAATTAGCTGATAACTAATTCACCCCCCCTCTTAGTTATCCTTTGGGACTATTATAACAATTGGTATCAGAGCCAAGTGCCTTGAAGAAGAAGCCTAACAGCTTAAGGTAGATCAAATGTCTTACTTCAGAAAAGAGAGCCCTAAGTTCGATGGAGAAAATCACCTGGATTGGAAAAACAAAATGATAACACATCTACAGTGTGTTGGTTTTGACATCTTTGAGATAGACACACAAGAAGTTTTTATTCCCTCTTTAAAAGACCTATCAAGAGATGATGCTACTAGTAAATAGAAGGATACATTCACAGATAATGCAGTTGCTAAAGAATCCCTTATAAGTGCACTATCTAACAGTGAATTTTTTGAGATCAAGAAATTAGACAAGGCGTACACTATATGGAAGTATTTAGAAGACATGTTTGAAGGAGATGTTCAAGAAAAGAATACGCACAGGAAGACATGGAAAAAGAAATACAATAGTCTTGAGATGTTACCTGAAGAGAACATTAGAGCCTACAATTAGAGGATAAATGGAGTAGTTTTTGGAATCAGAAACAATGGTGGAGAAATATCAGAAGAAGATATAATGGACAAGCTGTTGACTACTTTAACATCAGACTATGAGAAAAATATCAGTATTCTAGAGGAAACCATGCAATTTTCACAAGAATTCAAGAGAGAGACTTTGATCAGTAAAATCTCTACATTTGAGATATCAAGATTGAAGACTGAACCAAAAGGTGAAACAACCTTCAAAGCTTTAGTTCATGGTAAGAAATCTCACATCTCTAGCAATAATGAGAAAGAAGGAGTTGATGAAGAACTAGAAGAAATCATAGCTATGATTGCTAAAAGAGAAAATAAAGGCAAAGGGAAATATGAAGGACAACTTCCATTCAAATGTTTTTCATGCAACAAGATTGGTCACTTTGCATCCAAGTGTCCTACAAGAGTAAAGAAATTCAGATATGATTATAAACCTAAATACAGGAAGGAATGCTATCATGCTAAAGAATGTGTAACTGATGAAGATTCAGGAGAAGATTAAATTGGATTCATATCCCTTAAAGACATGGAAAAATTTCCTAAGCATATGGACATTGAAGATAAAAAGGAAACACAAGAGTTAGCCCTAATCTCCAAAGCAGACATCAGAACTGATTGGATCATTGACAATGGATGCTCTCATCACATGACAGGTGATAAAGACAGATTTGTTCATCTAGACAAGTACAAAGGTGGTATGGTTAGATTTGGAGATAACACTCCTAAACCTATCATAGGAAGAGGATCCATCACCCTGGATGGAAAGAAAAAGACATATGATGTTCTGTATGTTGATGTATTACAAAAAATTTACTAAGTGTTGGATAGCTACTTGACAAAGGTTATCATTTGGAATTCAAAAACAACAAATGCATTATTAGCAACAAAGAAGGAGAAATTATTGCATCAAGCCCCAAAACAAAAGGTAATGTTTTCTAGCTCAATTCAGATGTAAGTTATTTTGTTGCAAAAGTGGATGACAGTTGGTTATGGCACAAGAGACTCTGTCATATCAATTTTGATAATATAGTAAAGATAAGAAATGTCAAGGTAGTTAGAGATCTTCCAAGTATTGCAAGACAAGATGACACAATATGCAGGGAATATGTTATGGGAAAGCATGTAAGGAGTTCTTTCAAAAGAAAGCAGAACTCAGCTGAAAACAAGTTAGACCTAGTGCATACAAATTTATGTGGTCCTACTCAAACCAGGTCATATTATGAAGAAAGGTATTTCATTTTGTTTTTTGATGATTTTTCAAGAATGATGTGGGTTGCGTTCTTAAAGGAGAAGTCTAAAGCCTTTGAGGAGTTCAAAATATTCAAAGCCAAATTAGTGAATGAATCTGGATTAAAACTAAAGTGTCTGAGATCAGATAGAGGAGGAGAATTCACCTCTGACCAGTTTTATGACTACTGTGAAGAACATGGAATTAAAAGATAGTTGAGTGCACCCAAAAACCCACAAAAAAATGGGATAGTAGAAAGAAGGAACATGATCATACTTGATACAACGCGCACTATGATGATTGAAGGAAAAGTTGCACACACCTATTGGAGAGATGCAGTTAATACAACAGTCTATACTATCAACAGAACATAATTAAGGCCAGGTGTGGATAAGACACCTTATGAACTTTGGTTTGGTAATGTACCTACCATAAAATAATTTAGAATATTTGGCAACAAGTGTGTCATCAAGAGAGATGATGGTGTTGGTAAGTTTGATGCTAGAAGTGATGAAGGTATTGTCCTTGGTTACTTTACTAAAAGAAAAGCATACAGATGTTTCAATTTAAGATTAAAGAAGATAATTGAAAGTACTCATGTAAAAATTGATGAGAAGTTCATGGTTCAAGAAAGGTACTATGAATATGCACCTATTATTGAGGATGAACCCAGGCCTAGCAGTAAAGACACTGTTATTGAAGAAATATTTGATTGCATAGATGTTTCATTAATGAACCTGAATCAAGCAAAGAAGTATCACAGATTACAGATGAGGATATCACACCAAACTTTCAAAGTTCACATCTAGGTATCATTCAAAGGATGATATCATTGGAGATCAGAGTAGCAGTGTTTTGACTAGATCAAAAGCAAAAAGTTTAACAGTGGATGAAGAGGTATGTTTACTTTCATAGATTGAACCTTTAAATGTTGAAGATGCTTGCAAGGATTCTGATTGGCAGAAAGAAATGGAAGAAGAACTAGATCAAATAATAAAAAATGATACATGGTAATCGGTCCCTAGACCCAGTGACAAAAATGTAATTGGAACAAAGTGGGTATTCATGAACAAGATGAATGAAGATGGTACAATGGTCAGAAACAAAGCAAGACTAGTGTGTAAAGGATATGCATAGAGGGAAGGGATAGAATACACTGACACATTTGCCCTTGTGAGCATATTAGAAGCCATTAAGTTATTCTTGGCCTATGCAACATTCAAAGACTTTAAAGTATATCAAATGGATGTTAAATCAGCTTTTCTGAATCGTGACTTGAAGGAAGAAGTATACATAGAACAACCTAAAGGATTCAATCTATCAGATAAGCCAAATATTGTATGTAGATTGAAGAAAGTACTCTATGGACTTAAACAGGCCGTAAGAGCTTGGTATGAGAGACTAGATGGTTACCTTACCAATATTGGATTTAAGAATGGAGCAGCAGATTGTAACCTATTCATAAGAGAGACACCTAATGGACTACTACTTGTTGCCATATTTGTTGATGACATTATCTTTGGAGCTAATGACAAGCTTAGTTCAAAATTTGCAAAAGAAATGCAAAATGAATTTGAAATGAGCATGATTGGTCCTATAAAATATTTTTTGGGATTAAACGTAAAGTAGATATATAAAGGAATATTTATAAATTAGTCCAAATATGTGAGGGAAATATTGAAGACCTTCAAGATGGAAGACTGTAAGCCATTATGCACTCCTATGATAATTGGAAGCAAGCTTTCTAAAGAAGATGATTCCACAATAGTTGAAAAGACATTATATAAGTCTATGATTGTAAAACTTATATAGCTTACTCAATCTAGACCAGACATATCTAATGCAGTTGGCATTGTTGGAAGATTTGCAGCTGAACCAAAATAGAATCACCTAATGGAAATAAAGAGAATATTCAGATATCTAAAGGGAACTATAGACTATGGTTTATGGTATCCTAAATCAGAGAATGTACAGCTTCATGTGTATATAGATGCAGATTGGGAAGGTTGTCTTGATGATAGGAAGAGTACTTCTAGAGGAGCAGTATTTATTGGAGATAGGTTGGTTTCTTGGGTAAGCAAGAAGCAGAATTGTATCTCTCAGTCGAAAATAGAAGCTAAATATGTTGCAGCAGCATTGAATTGTTCAACAATGGTTTGGATCAAACAAATGGTTAAATATTTTGGTATACAGGTTGACTATCCTATTGTTATCCATTGTGATAACACCAGTACTATCAACATGTCCAAGAACCTTGTGATGCACACAAAGACAAAACAAATTGAGATTAAATACCATTTTCTTAGAGAAAAAGTTGCAGATAATGAAGTAAAATTGGACTATGTGAGCACCAAAGAATAGTTGGAAAATATTTTCACAAAGCCCTTATCAAAAGATACTTTTGAGTATCCCAGGGAGAAGTTGGGAGTAATTCCCTCTCCTGAGTCTGACTAGAAAAAGAAACAAGAACATCAGTCATTAAGAGACTGATGAATGGTTGAATACTCTAATTTTGGAGTAGTACCTATGCTTAATTGTTTATGGTTCCCTTTGCCATTGATTTCAAAGGGGGAGTATATAGTAAGGGGGAGCATATACTCTGGGGGAGTATAAACACAGACAGAGGAGCTGCATCAGTGTAGAGAAATCTTTGATGAAGATATTGAGAAGATTGTAAAAATAAAGAAGACACCATGTGAAAAAGATGTTTTTAATATCATATGTTGCCATCAATGTCAAAGGGGGAGATTTTTGGAGATTTACTTCTGGCAGCTAGTTGATTGTATGTTTGTCATTGATGACAATATATAATATACAATAGTGTTCTGTATGTACTTATTAGAATGATATTATCGAGCCTTACATGGTTATTTTCATCTTGTAGACATGTTGTTTATGTTTTGTTCATACACGCAGACTCAGATATGGAGTTTTAGTTGTGTTGTGTAATTTTGTTTTGTGGCAGTTACAGTTTCTGGAGTTTGTCTGTACAGAGCCGACGTATTGCATTGATTCTTGAGTTGCACCTATCTTCAGGATATGTGTGTGTATATTCAAGTTAAGTTATGAGTTAATGATATTTATCTAAAGGTTCCAAATGTGGTTCAACAAGATTGCAAAGTTAGAGTTAATTTGGTGAGGCCGACTTAGTGAAGCATCGCGTCTATTCAATTTATATTGTGTGGTTGTAACTATGATTGCATGATTAGTAAAGCCGAAAAGGATGTTATGAAGAGTTGTCTAACAGGTCCCTTGATCTTATACTTTGAAGAAGATACTTATAGCAAGTCATTTGTGGAATTCTAAGTGTCAATGATAAGAAAAGATACAGGAAAGTGTAGAGTAGAATATCAGTTGAGTTTCATTCATCAAGGATCTATGTGAAGAAATAGTGAAAGATTAAAATACACTGGAAATGATCAAGATAGAAGGTCTACTCTATAGTTCATCATCAGATATAGTGCATATCTGTTCTTTAGAAGGTTGTAGCCTTCACCATTAAAGCAATGAGCTTTTGGACTGTGAGTCCTCACCCTTAACCGAGTTATTTATAAAAGACTCTTAATAGGGTCAGACCCTTAACTAGGTCACTATACTTATTGCATTGTAAAGAAAAAATCCTAACAAGGTTGCAAGATATTCTAACAGGGATTATTATAAATAAGTATAGTTCATTGTGGGTGTTAATTCCCACCGGGGTTTTTACCATTTGGTTTCCCCGTAACCAAATTTTGGTGTTGTATATTATGTTATCTGAATGTGCATTTGCTTTATTTTATTCTAGAGTTAATAAGAGAAAATAATTAAATTAGCTAATAACTGATTCACCCCCCCCTCTTAGTTATCCTTTGGGACTATTCTAATAGATATTTCTTTAGTTTCTCCCGTAATGCCTTCCTTTGGCATATTTCACCGTATTCTTGTAATGCTTCAAAATCAAGTGTAGTTGGGTCACATTTTGGTATTTCAATAATTTCATCCAAGGTGACTTCCAACTTATTCTTCTTAGATTTCTTCTTCTTCTTTTTTTTAGCACTTGAATGTAAAACCATTTGCAATTTCTCTGCTTTGTCAGTTGTGCTTGATGAAGTTACCTGTTGTGCTTCTTTTTGTTGCCGAGTGTTGGTTTCAACTTGTTGGGTGTCTGTAGATGTCTCCACATTCAAATTCACATTGTTGGTATCACCTTTGTTAGTTTCCTTAGGAGTTACATCTTTAGGTTTATCTCCTTCATCAGTGTCCTTAGCTTCATCATTCTTTGTTTCTGCATTCTTCTCTGTTGTGTCTGCATCTTCTTGTTTTGAATCTCCTCCTGTAACCTTATCAGTTTAAGTTATTGTTTGAGTGTCTTTGATGTGTATCTGATCATCAGTGTTGTCTTTCTTTTCTTCTTCCCCTACATCCTTGGGAGCATCCTTTTCAGGTGACTTGTCTGATTCTTGAAAAATATTGATAGCTCGTATCAATATTGGCATGTTGCTTGTTATGTTCACATGTACAGTATCAACTGTCATGTCCTGCTCATTGGCTGTGTCCTTTGTAACATTGACATCTTCAGCTTTATTAACTTCCTCTACTGGGTCATCGGTAATGTCAATGATGTTGTTATCCATAGTGTTGGAATTTGTGGTGTCTGGCCATGATTCATCTACAACATCTATATTTCTTTTGCCGGTTGTGTCATCTTCTTCCTTGTCTAACTCAATAGATGTGTCATCTTCTGTATCTTTTATTAAGACATGTTCTTGAGTTTCCTTTTCAACATCTTTTTGTTGTAGGTCTTTCTCAGGGCTTTCTTCCTTAGTATGTCTATTTAGAATCTTACACCATTTCTTATGGCTATCCTGTTCAAGCTCTATAATATTTCCTTTGAGAAATTTATAGTCTCTCAACTTCAGTGAGAACTCCTTTTTGTGTTTCTTCATCATCTCATCTATTTATAATTTCTTGGATTCAGGAGGCATGAGAGTAACAAGTACTCTTTCTCTTATTTCCTTTTCATTCTTCAAAGAAAATGTCCATCTGGAGTATAGTTTGTCTAAGAGTTCCCTCGGTACATTATTGCTTTCAAACTGAATCAGTACATATTTAAACTTGTATATTTTTTCTATGATGGCGTATTCAAATTTTTTTTGATCTTCTGTATCTAGTTTCAACCATCTTCTAATCTTAGAATCTGTAATAGATCCTGAATTTGCAATAGATTTACAAATGACATCAATAGATTTTGGAGCTTTTACCTTGACATTTTCTGCCTCTATAGCTTAATCTTGCTCAGTGTCTTCAATATCTTCTCAGGTTCTGATGAGATTCCTTCCTCTTTTTTTTTTCCCTCTCTTCGATGTGGCAGCTTTCCTCTTGTATGTTCTGACCTTTCCTTTCTTCAAAGGTGAAGGAGTTGAATCCTTAGATGTTTGGCTTCTAGTTTTAGAAGCAACTATTGTCCTTGGCTTTTTAGTTGGTGGAGGAGGTGGTGGGTCTGACTCTGTGGCTTTAGAGTCATCCTTTTCTTCAGCTTCACCGATAGGTAGCTATCCTTCAGTTTCTTCCTCCTTTTTAGTTTCCTCTTCCTGCTCGATTTCTTCCTCTGTTGCCAACAATATTTTCTTGAGGTTCTTTACCATCTTGTCCTTTTTCCTGAGAATTTTCTTAACAACCAGGCCATATTTTATTTTTGTTTTGGCCTCCTCGTATGTTCCAAACTTGGGTTGTTTCTTATCCAGTGGTTCATTTAACAAGGCATCAATTGCTTTAGATGCAAGATCAATGTTTATCTCATATTTTAATGGTTGAAGCCATGCTATCCTCGATACAATAGAATTGATGTAAGTATGATCTATATCAACCATGAAACCTATTTCATCTTTATACTTCTCAATTAGTTTCTTGGGGATCCTTACCCTCTTTTGCATTCGATCTTTGAATATATTAAAGTATTCATCCATGAATGTTTCAAAATTTTCTCCTAGTGAGGCTATATGTTCACTGATCTTCATGGTGACCGGTTTTGTGCTATCCCATTTCACATCTCCTACCGATGGGAATGTTTCTTGAAAGTAGAAGAAAATACACATTATGAGTGAGCCAAACTTACATGTGTTTAACTTCGCATTCCTGATAGTCTTTAAATTATCTTTTAACTGATTCAGTAGTAGTTCGGATAAGTCCAATTGTGTTCCTATCTTTACAATCTTATATGTTGTGTCCACTGCACTGGTTGCAATGCTGTTCAATCTGCTGGCTTGGAAGAATTTGTAGCCAAGAATGCATGCACCAAATTTCATCTCATCATTAGTCATGGTGGAAAATTTCAATCCTCTGCCATCCCATTTGGCTCCTTTGATCTTCTTAGCCTCGGCCTTGGGTGGATGCTTTATTTTTTTTACCCTCTTGGTTACAGGGTAACCAGTGACCACATGGATAACATCTTAGTTTATCATCTTTGGTTCATCCAACCAAATCTTATGATTGTGCATTCAGCTTAGTACTAACTGAATCCACTCAGTTTTGAAGACCTTTGGGAACATTATGGCATTGGTGAGCCCTTTTAATTCTATATGTTTATGTTCATCTTTTAGTGTTCCATCTTCATTGCATAGCTTCTTATAAGCTTGTTCAACCTCAGAATCACCTATCTCTGCAATCTTGCAGTGTATAAATGATTGTACATCTTCCACAAGAAAAACCCTAGCTGGTATTTGTGAGAATGATCCAGTATCGTTGGTTTGTGAGGAAACCTCAAGGTGAATCTTGTAGTATGGTTCCTCACATGAAAAATTCTTGATGAGATTGAACTCATCCTTCTTTGTGTTCTTTGATTTTACAGTTCTTGATGTCGAGGCCATTTTTCAATTTTAGGGCTTTGTGTGAAATGAGTGAAATAGAGTTGTCAGTTTTGTAGAACTTACTATTTATACACCTGTAATTATTTCTAATCTATGTGGAGTGCTGGTGGTTGAGTTGTGGTTGTTCTGTGATCTTGTTGCTTTTTGCTTGAAAAATGCTCTTCGTCACTCTGCTGTGGTCATGGTGAACAATGAGACCGACTAGTCACCTTTTTATAGTTGTTTGACCTAAAAGGTGTGTCATTAATGTTTACCAACTCCTCAGTGTGTAAAGACAGAGTTCATCGGTTAAGAATTCAACTTTCCTTTAGTGACAACATGACATTTTGGTTGGTCTTTTTACCTCTTTCCTTTACCAATGGGTTTGGGTATTGCAAACAACTTGTTTAATTTGCTCGATTGCCGATGAGGCTTGGTTTATACTAGCAATTTTGATTTTAACCGTCACTTCTTGGTAAGTGTAGGAAGTCTCAGCTTTGAGTGTGTACCAACAGATTTTAGTATATATGCCCGATAACATAGTTATTACAAATTTTAACAAGTAATACCATGATGCATCTTTCTTATGCTAATTTGACATTTAATCAATATATTATGGAACTGATGTAAAATAATAACTTGGGTAATGCAGTTCCATACTTACTTGTTCTACTTAGGTGGGGGTGGTGATGTCACCAGATCCATTGGATGGGGTGTCACCAGTTGCATTGCTTGGTCCAGCTTCATCATTGTTTGAATCTTTTCTCCACATTTTGTCTCTTGCCCTCTAGATTTCTTCAATGGTGTTTCCATTGGGATATGTGCTGGTTTATGTCATTCAGTATCTGCAGTCTTTCTTGAGATGACCAACTTTATGACAGTGTAAGCATGCCATTCTGGGGTTAGTCCAGCCTCTAGAATTTCTAGTCCACTATCTCATATAGTTTGTAGCAATGTGGCCATATCTTCCACATGCTGTACAATTTTTCCAAGTGTTTTAATCCCATACATACTAGTTACCGACTCTCTTCAGTTGATAGGGAGTTTCTTGACCTTTAGGCTTCCATGCTTGCCTTTTCTTTTTCTAGCATTCAAGAGTTGTGTGCCCATTCATTTTGCAAGTAGGAAAATATTTGTCCATGTAGGTTTCCTTCT
>MU224975.1:86599-112513 GCA_018584345.1 Thuja plicata | reverse complement strand
ACAATAGGACAGTTAAGCCCACCTTTCTTGAAAGGATTTCATTAGTGTACTACACTTGTTAGAATGAGTACAAATGTTGACCTGACTGTATGCAATCTACTATTGCTGATTTACAGATCCATTAAAGATTTTAGAATAATAATATCACCTTAAGTGATTGATGAATACCTTTTCTCTGCTCATCGGTAGCCTATGTTATGTTCTTGAAAACTGATTTGATTCTATTTGTGTTCTTCTGGATGAATTCTGTATCTGGTCTTTAGTTTCTCTCCGTGGCTACTATTTTCATTGATCAACTTATTTAATCAATGGATTGAGCATCTATTTATACAAGTATTTGACCTATCTTGGAATTCACGTATTACAATGTTAACTCTTAGATCCAGGGTTTACAACTTGACCTTGATCTTTAGTTTGCATGTTTTAAAACAGTAAAATTAATTAAAACAATAACAATTACATTGCTTCCTCCACACATAATGGATATAAAAGAAAATCAAGAAGCTATAAATACAAATTTAGTGATTTATCTGATGTGGAAAGTCAGATCCAATTTTTGTGGGATGTAACTGACCGTCGGTTCTTGGTCGTCGATTTGAACTTGCAGTCTATCAGTGTTCCTTGACTGAACTATTCATTGAGTTCCCTGTATCTTTCAGGTTCCTCTTTTTTCTATTCCATCAGGTAGAACTGTTGTTACTCATCGGGTATCTTTTACCTTTTTGTCACCAGATAACACTTAATAATGTTTGTCGGGTAACCTTGGCGTCAGATAGTGTTGTGCCCCATCTATCGGTGTAGAGTAAACCGAAGGTGTAGATCATGTTTTTCTCCAAGCATACTAATGGTAAAATATAATGCCTTCAAATAAATGACTCTTGAAGAGAGAAGGATAATAAATACCTTGAAATCAATAAATGGAGAATATTCTGATGCTAAGATGGGCATTCCAGCGTATAGAGGAAAATGATTCTAAGGAAGTGATAGAATTGATTGATGCCCTTAACACTTACTTTGAGTATAAGAAAATACTAAAGGACAAGAAGGTGAAATTTTCTAAGACAAAGTTGAAAGGGTCTGCATTGAGTTGGTGGAACTACACCCAAGGGAAAGGGTAAAGGTAGGAAAATCCATGACTAGTTCATGGGAGATAATGGCAAGGAAGATCAAGAACCAATTCCTATTAGAATATTATGAGATTTAAGTGTACAAGAGGTTACAAAACTTGAACTAGAGGGAGATGGATGTAGACACCTATACTGAGGAGTTCTAGAAACTTACCATCTGATCTAGAAATGTGGATAATGAGAGGGAGAAGGTAGACACATACCTTAATGGATTGACATTAAATATCCAATATGAGATCAACCTCTTGACCCCAAAATAATGGACGAGTGTTTCCAAGTGGCCCTAAGGGTAGAATAGAAGTTGAAGAGGAAGAGTGAGAAAAAAGGTAGAGGAAGATGTATAATTTTTATAGGAAGAGGATCTTTTGGGGTAGAAATCAGTCCCAAAGAAAACAAGGTGAATCTAGTCACAATGAGCAAAGTGGATACTCAAGAAATAGGGGAGGCTTTAGAGGAAGAAGACCAAATGGAAGAGGAATATTTAGTGGAATGAGGAAGGGGTTCTAACACCTTCACTAGTAGATGTTACAATTGTAACCCAGTGGGACATCCAACCTTTAAATGCCCAGAGAAGCAAGAAAAAAACTCACACGGGGGAGAAAGAAGGACACAACTAGTACAAGAAGAAGATTATTAAAGTGTCAAATCACCATCTAGTCCCATAGATCCAAAGTTCTAAGAGATTTTGATGATGAGGAGAACCATTTTGAAGGTACCAAGGACTCAATAACCACTACAAAGAAAGTATTTTTTTAGAACTTCATGAAAATGCCATGGGAAGGTATGCAAGGTAATAGTAGATTTAGGGTCTATTGATAACTTAGTATCACTAGAAATGGTTTAAAATTTAAATATGAAGAGAAGCCCTCATCCCACTCCATATAGGGTATCCTGGTTGAATAAAGGCCAAGTACTTGTAAATGATCAATCTTGGGTAGAGTTTCATATTGGGGGTTATAAAGACAAAATCCTTTGTGATGTCAATACCCATGGATGTTTTGCATCTTATCCTAGGAAATCCATGGAAATATGACCTTAAGGAACAACATCATGGACAAATAAATACATGTACCATAACAAAAAATGGTGAGTCTTTTACTTTGAATCCCTTGACGAATGAAGGTGTAGATAGGAAACTTGGGTCTAGTGTCATTGTAGTGGGGGAAAAATGTGTTTTTGAAGACATTAAAAGAAGAGGCGGGCCAAGGGTTTTATTTGATTCTAAAACCTAAGGATGATTTGGATTTTTCAACAAACAAGGAGAAGGCCATTCCCAAGGAAGTCCAAAACTTACTAGAGAAGTATAAGGGTATTGTAGTTGAAGAGTTTTATATCTCCCTGTCCTTAATCAAAAACATAAGCCATCATATAGACCTGCTACGAGGTGCTACATTTCCCAATAAAGCTACCTACAAGATGAAACTTGACCAAAATGAGGAGATAGAAAAAAAAAAGTGCAAGAATTAATGGATAAGGGGCTAGTGAGGAAGATTTTGAGCCCTTGCTATTTTACTACTATATTAGCACCCACAAAGGATATAAAATGGAGGCTATGCATGTATTCAAGGGATATAAATAGGATAATGATTAGATATAGCTTTCCTATGATTAGGGAGAGAGATAGACTGATAATGTATAAAGGAAGTGATATTTTTATAGAGAGGGATATATAAAGACATATGGATAGGGAGATGGAGGTAGAGATACATATGAATAGAAAATAATTGATTGATTAGGATAGGTGTAGAAAGAGAAGGATTGAATAAGATAAATTTGGAGATGATGAGATATAGATAGACATGAAGGTAGATCTATAGGAAGATAGAGATAGAGGGGAATAAAGAGAAAGGGTGGAGGTGATAGCGAAAATTAATAAATAGGTATAGGTAGAGGAAGGGACTAATGCCTCTACTTGTATTCACCCATCTTAATTTATTTATATATCTTCATCCATTTGTATCTCTATCTCTTTATATCTCCCACTCATACATACAAAGACCACATTTCTCCCTCCCTATCTCTATTTGTCCATATTTAGATATCTCTCCCTCTATCTCCTTCTCTTCCCATAATTACCTATTTTTTTATATTTCTCTAATTATCATATTTCAATTTATATATCTCTTTAAATAAGGATGGGTATAGAGAGAGAGAGAGAGAGAGAGAGAGAGAGAGAGAGAGAGAGAGTAGTGTATCCTATGATGCATTAATAGATGTATGAGGAGACCTTAGGATACCTTAGGACATCCTAGGATCCATTAATGTATCTTAGGCTCCTTTAGGACCACTTAAGACATCATATGACCCATTATTGTATCCTAGGACCTATTAAGACACCTATGACCCCTTAGTATCTCTTAAGACTCCTAGAAACCATTAATGTAACATAGGACCTCTTAAGGCCCATTAATGTATCCAAAAACCCATTAATGTATCCTAAAATACATTAATACATGCATGGGGATACCTTAGTATCCCTTATGATATAGGATTCCTTAAGACATCCTAGGATCCATTAATGTATCTTAGGCCCCTTTAGGACCACTTAAGACATCCTATGACTCATTAGTGTATCATAAAACCCCTTAGGACCTCTTAAGACACCTAGGACCCCTTAAGATTCTTGAAAACCATTAATGTATACTAGGACCCATTAATGTATCCCAAAAAAAATTAATGTATCCTAGGACGCATTTATACATGTACAAGAAGACCTTAGAATCCCTTAAGAGATCTAGGTTCCCTTAAGACATCCTAAGACCCATTAATGTATCTTACGCCCATTTATGACCACTTAAGACATCATAGAACCTATTATTGTAACCTAGGACCCCTTAGAGTCTCTTAAGACACCTAGGACCCCTTAGCACTCCTTAAGACTCCTATGAAGCATTAACGTATCCTAGGACCCCTTAATGTATCTCAAAACCCATAAATGTGTCCTATAATGCATTATACATGTAAAAGGAGATATTAGGATCCCTTAGGACATCTAGTACCCCTTAAGACATCCTAGGACGCATTAATGTATTTTAGGACCCTTTAGGACTACTTAAGACATCCCACGATCTATTAGTGTATCCTAGGACCTCTTAAGACACCTAGGACCCCTTAGTACCCCTTAAGACTCCTATGAACCATTAATATATCCTAGGAAACATTTAGACATGTAAAAAGAGACCTTAAGATCCTTTAAGAGATCTAAGACCCCTTAAGACATACTAAGAGCCACTAATGTATCTTAGGCCCCTTTAGGACCACTTAAGACATCCTAGGACCCATCAGTGTATCCTAGGACCCCTTAGGACACATAAAGACACCTGTGACCCCTTAGCAGCCCTTAAGACTCCTACAAAATATTAATGTATCTTACAACCCTTAGGACTCATTAATATATCCCAAAACCCATTAATGTATCCTAGGATGAAATAATACATGTAGAGGGAGACGTTAGGATCCCTTAGGACATATAAGAACCCTTAAGACATCCTAGGACCCATTAATGTATCTTATGCCCCTTTATGACCACTTAAGACATCCTAGGATCCCTTAGTGTATCCTAGGATGCCTTAGGACCTCTTATGAAACCTAGAACCCCCTAGAATTCCTCAAGACTCCTATGAACCATTAATGTATCCTAGGACCCCTTTGGATCCATAAATGTATCCCAAAATCAATTAATGTATCCTAAGGCACATTAATACATGTACAAGGAAACACTAGGATCCCTTAAGACATCTAAGACATCTTAACCACATCCTAGGACTCATGAATGTATCTTAGGCCCATTTTGGACCACTTTTGACATTCTAGGACCCCTTAACACCTATTACAAAACCTTGGACCCCTTATGACCCCCAAGAACCATTATTGTATCCAAGGATTCCCTGGGACCCATGAATGCATCCTAATGACCATTAATGTACTTTGGGACCAGTTAGCACCCATCAATGTATCTTAGGACCTATCAATACATACAAGGACCCCTTAGAACCTCTTAAGAAACTCAAGAGCCCTTAAGACATCCTAGCATCCATTAATGTATCATAGGACCCCTTAGGACTAGTTAAGACACCAAGTTCCCCTTAAGACATCCTATGACAAATTAATGTATTTATGTATCCTAGGACCATTTATGACATCTAGGATCCTTTAAGACATCTTAAGTCCCATTATTGTATCCTAGGACCCCTTAGTAATATTTAAGACACCTGGGACCCCTTAAGACATCCTAGGACCCATTAATGTATTCTAGGATTCCTTTTGACCCATAAATGTGTCATAAGACTCAGTCACACCAATTAATGTATCTTAGGATCCCCTAGAACCTATTAATGTATCCTAGAACCCATTAATTTATCCCATGACCCATTAATACATACGAAAACCCATTAGGACCACTCAAGGCACCTAGGACCCCTTAAGATGTCATAGGACCATCTCCATCTCATCTCTCTCCCCATAATTACCATGTTTTAGGAATATACACCTTATTTGTCTCCCCCTCCCCCTTCTATTTCTATCTCATCTCTCCCTCATTCCCATTCTCCCTTTCTCTCATATCACTCCCTCATCTTACCATCCCATCCCTTCCCTCCCACCATCCCTTCCCTTCCCCCCTCTAACTAATTGATTTATTAAGATAGGTGGAGGGAGAGTTAAACAAAATATGAGAGAGTTGGGGATAATGAGATATAGATATAAATGAAGATATATCTATAGAATACTAGAGATAAAGGGGGAAAGAGTGAGATAGAAAGGAAGTAATAGAGACAAGTAAGAAATATGTATGGGTAGAGGGAGGTAGAGGGAGGGACATAAATATAGAGAGGATAAATTATTAGAGAGGGATGTAAAGTAAGGAAGAGAGAGGAGAGATATAGATAGATGCAAAGAAAAGAAAAAATATAGAGATGGATTGAAAGGGATATAAAATGAGAGGGAGAGAGAGAAATATAAAACTAAGTAAATCAAGAGAGGTATAGAGAGACATTTTCTTTGAGGTCATCTTGGGAAAATGTGTACATAGGATCAAAGACAAAAAGGAAGATTTATGAAAAAATTAGTCTTATTTGTACATTTTTTTTCATTATTTACTACTTTTTAACTATTTCAATTCTTATGGGAGCAAAATTGAACTAAAAAAGAATGATTTTGCATGCAAAATTTGTGATTATTATAAGTTAAAAAAATTAAGGATTGACTTCAAATGATTAAAATTAAGTTTTCATCTATAATATAATAAAATTACCTTTTCCATAGTGTAGGACTTTGAATCACCTTTCCAATGCTTGTAAAAAATCAAAATTTTGATAGGAAACACAAATTTATGTCCTTTTTATTCTATGGGATGTATAGAATCTTGAGCTCTTCTGGAATGGAATCTTCTAGAATGGAACTAAAGAATAGTTCCTGCCCCTCCCTGCATATTATTGAAAGATTCTATACGTAAGATTTATGCCCAGGGGAACTAAATGTTATCTACCTCAATTATATATATCAGATATTCGATGTGGTTTGGTATTACCAAACCAAATTCAAATTTTATCTAACCCATACAAAAAAATCAAAGAGGATTTTGGCATGTTTGGCAAGATAGAAAATGCATTTTTATTCATTGTCACTTTTTGGCCCCTCATGATCTTGCACACACCCTACAAAAAATTTAATTTTTTTAAAGAAACTAGAGAAAAATAAATCAGAACACATTAATAGGAAATAAAAACAAGAAGATTTGAATTAAGTAAAAATAAATAAAAATAATAAAACTACAAAACTTAATTGTTATAATTTTCTTAATTTTCAAAATCTAAGAAAATTAAGAAAATCACAACCTAATAGGAAACAAAAACCAAAACATTATTTTTACAAATAAATAGACCAAATAAAAAGGAAGAGATCAAGCTAAAGATGAAAAATAAAAAGACAAAACAAATACCAAGGATAGAAAGAAACACCATAAGTTAAAAAGAAATTAAAAAAAGGGGGATGGGGAAGGGGTGAGGGCGAGTGGGGTGAGAAAAAAGATGTTGCAAAGAGGGAAGAGGTTGAGAGGGAAAATTATAGGTAAAAATAAGGTATGGATAAATGGGAAGGGCATGAAGAGGAGGGTAGTGGGGATAAGGATGATAAAGAGAGAGAAGAGGTTGAGAGAGAAGGTGACACATAAAAGGAGAGGGTTGAGGGGGAGGGGAGACAAAGTCTAAGAGAGAACATTATGGAGGAAGATTAGAAAGGAGGGAGTTTCAAGGGGGTTTTCATGTAGGGTTAATGTGCCAAACTTCATTGAGATTGAGATTAAAAAATCCATACAACCACCTTGCACCCGTCCCCGCCCTCTCCCCCGCCACCTCCCTACCTCTCTCCACAAGTTTGAACTCTTAAATATAATAGAATGCTCTTCTTTCGAACATCCATCTCCGATCTCATGACTCCCTCATTACCCATTGACTATTTTGTATCCTTACTAAAGTAGGAGTATTAATTTTCATAGATACCTTCTATATCACTCCTCAAATTCTATTTTTTTCTTTCAACTATTACATTTCTTTTTTAATTTAAATATTTTTTATTAATTTTTTTTAAAATTTTTTAATTCTTCTTTATACCATGCTATCTCTTCTAAATAAAATTAGCATAAATAAATTAATACTAGAGGTTGTTCTAGTTTTCATAAAGTGACAAGAAATATCAAAAGAATTCATGTTTCAATTTAAGTCATTCCCCTATATGCCCAAAATAAATCATTTATCTGACGAATTACAAATGGGTGTAGTGAGTGGATTCTAAGAGTATGGTTCATTTTCCATGTCTCAATATCTATGAGAATATCTTGGATGATAATTTTCTTCAAGATATCCAAGGGGAAATTTTGTATCTTGTATCAACTTAGATAATATGATAAAAAATTATCCCATTTTTAATATCATAATCCCTAATTAAGTTGTTATAGTAAATGCAAGACACACAACTGAGAGGGGGGGGGGGGGGGGAATCAGNAAGGGGGGGGGGGGGGGGGGGGTGAATCAGTTGTGTCAAAAAACTGAAGACCTTTAACCAAATTACCAACTTAATTTTAGATCTGAAAGATAAACATGAATGAGGTGACATAACACATAAATAAACACATAATACCAAGATTTTTGACGTAGAAACCTGGTTAAGGGAAAAACCACAAAGGGGATCAAACCTACAAGATGAATGTACTCTATTAAAAACACTATACCTTGTTAGGAGTATTACAAAAGGGAATGCACATGCATTCAGGAACACTACCTAGAGCTCACTACTCAAATACAAAAAAAGATATCAATCCCAAGGAAGGCTCACTACCTTATATAAATCTTTGATCTCAAAACATAAAGGGCATACTATCCAAACTTATGAACTGACAAATAACATCTTTGATATGCCAAAATAGTTCCAATAAAGTGCATCAAATCTATGCCTCAATTGCATATTTCACCCATACCTCTTCTCTTCAACATCTCTTCTTTAACACACACTTCACAATTATAAATGATTACATTTGTATACATATTACATCGTTTCATCTCAACTAGGTCAACCATGGACGTAATTAAAAAATACTAATTCAATAGAACTCAATACGCATTGTGATCCATTGAATGTTGGCTAAGACATAGCAATGATCCATAACAACATCCTCAAACATGATCCATATCCATAAATTATGCCACAATCCATCACAACACGCTATATCAGTAAGTCAACCAAGAATAATAAGAACATTTGTTAGGAATAACAGTCCACCAACACAACTAAGAGGGGAGGTGGGGGGTGAATCAATTTTGAGACACATTATTAAACATTAAACTTTATAAACTAAAGCTTCAAATCAAATGATAACACAGTAAATGCCAACACAATAACACAACCCTTTGTTGTCGAGGAAACCCTGTTAAAGGTAAAAATCCAGTGGAAATTAGCACCCACAAATGATGTACTAAGAGTATAGTATCTATATTAAAAGATTTAGCCTTGTTAGGATCTTATTACAGAATTATAGTACACAGTCCCTATTAAAGGACAAACCCTATTAGGAGTCAAGAGTAAAAGTGGGCTCACTGCCCAGGAACACTGCCTAAATAAGGTTAATGCCACCCTCAAGGACTTACAATTTGAAACACAAGTGTATATAGAAAATATACAATAGAGTGAAGTGTCTGATAGAAACTATCTTTGCTTGTTTAGTTCCAATGAAGTACAATGAACATATCCTTTGCTCTACATCTAACAGATAATCAATCTCACAGCTTCCACACTTCTTTGTCTCTTCATACACACACATATCTTTTCAAAAGAAAATATCTCTCATATATATCCTATTACAATAATTGATTAGGACGGCCAATTAATATTTCCTAATATACAAATAAATATTTAACCCCTTGCTAATATACACATGTTACCTATAACAAGTATACATCAATTACAATACATCAGATATAATCCAAGATCTGTAATCCACGCTTGTAATCCATAATACATGCTACATCTATGAAGTTAGACCTAAATAGGTCTCCTCTAGAATACACGCCATTTCTGATGTCATCAATAACCATATGACTTGTGACCCAAAAAAAAATTCATGAACATGTCTTCTATCATCCTTTAAGCTTGCATAACCTGAATCATCATCGTCTGTAAGATATACTCAAAATATAGAGACATCTCTCTGTCAATCATCACTGTCATAGTCCAGAAACCAATCTTCACCAAAACATCTGTAACTCATCCAATATGAAATATTAATCCAAGATACCTTAGAAATAAGATCATCATACATCCTTATATATTTCTCCATCTTCGCTCATTCTGATTCATCCGTATAGTATCCGTAAACTTCTGTTAGTCATTATAACCAGTCTGTACTTCCTCCACAGAAACATATGTTGACACTAGTGACAAAACATGAATGCCAACAACATCAGTAGTAGCCAATTCCAACATCATCCAACAACATCAACATGTTACATGAAAAATATTTTAACCTGATCACATAATTCAATGCGATTCAACAACACGAATAGGACATGATCTAGAAACATTACCAAGAAACATGATATACCATGACATCAATAGGAACAACTTTGTCGCATGAATCAAACTCATCTCTACACTGTTCATCAAGAAATCTAATAAACAACCACTGTCATAAAAAAAAATAGCTTGCGAGCATCCAAATCATGAATCAATTGATATGAGGATACATCCATGTCTTGAACTCACCACCAGGTTAGAAAAAAATAATATTGCCAAACTGATCCACACTGATCCAATAATCGAAACACTATCTATGACAGAACAACGAAAATAATAGTCTCTGATAAATCCATCACACCTCACTCAAATGAACATCCAAACCTCTGTAAGTTGACATAGATCAACTATAGACATCAACAAAACCATTAGTTCATTTACAACATCTGATATTTAATATAGTAGTCGTACCATAGAAATCATCTCACTGAACAAACCAAGAACACTATCTCTAATAGTAGGAATATGTTAACATCAATGACAAAAAATTAATGCTAACACATATATGCACAATCTGAACAACACCTCAAAAATATCCCACTTTGGTATGGAACATATCATGTTAAAAATTAAATCAATGCATAAAGAAACAATATAAACAACAATACCAATAATATCCACAATATCTCTCCCTCATAGTCTCATACTTGTTTTTCACATGACTATCTCCCCCCCTTTGACATCAATGACAAAGGAACATGTACACACTAATTCATAGAGGCCAAAAATATGAACAAACATCTCTAAAAAATGAATGAACATCTCTCCAATAATTTTTAAAATACATACCACAAATAATTATCCACTTAACCAATCAGTAACCACCACTCCCCCTAAGGAATAGCCACCCAAAACATCAATCAAGACCAATGATAATCTATAAGCTCACTATGTTGATGCATTTTAATGCATCTCTAGCTTTGACCAGGAAGGGAAATCACCCTTAGCTTACCTCGAAGATACTCAAAAGTATCTACTCTTTTGTAGACACATACTCCAATCTAACTTCTTTCTCACTGAATTTGTCTATCAAGAAATGATATTTAATAGAAATATGATTTTTATTTGAATGCAACACATGGTTCTTTGAAATATTGATAGCACTTGAATTGTCACAATAGATAGTGTTTTCATATATGATGTAGTGATGGTAAGTGTGTTTTGGTGATGACATAGTGATTTGATTACAGAATGATCATATATTATATTGTCATTGATGTCAACTATTGACTTTGTGTTCTTAGTATGTTGTTAAGCATATTTTTGATGAATGATGAGTTTCAATGAATTTCACTGGTTTCTATATGAGGAGAGAATGAGGTATGTCTCTAGATGTCAGTTGTATCACTGCTACTTTTGAAGTAAGTTTATGTGAGAATTTTAATCTAATGGAATATATTAGTACAACTACTAAAACAATTAATGACATGTGATAGATGAGTTGAATTTCTTGTCAAATATTTGATGTATCTTGTGGCACGGTCATAGGATATGGCAGTCAATAGTGTTCAAATGCTACAATTGTAATCACAACTACTTTGAGTGACCGGTGGGAAGGTTAAGTGAGTGGTGAGTAGATACCATGTTATTCAATAGGTTAAGTGTTAGTGTTCTTGAGCTACTAATGTAAGATCTTGTATTGGTGATCGGTAATGATGTGGCGGTGATTAATGATGAATGAGTCATAATCTGGTGATGTGTGTTCATGACTAGAGGTGATGATCCAACATCACATTGTTCGATGTTATCTTGTGGAGAATATTCTAGAGGAAGTTTGATTATGGTCAAAATGTGTTTGACTCTTTGGCTCAATTTCATATGTAAATTGTTGTGTAGGCAAAAATGGTCTTGTAAATATGTTTTGTACATTTAGTTTTGTTTTTTGGCAAGTTGGATTTGAGTAGGATGCTTTGTAATTTCATTTTAGGGTTTAATCAAGGTGGTGGACTTAATATTTCAGTATATAATGGTTGAAGTTGAATGAAAATTGTGTTGATCGTGTGTTGACCAAGTGCGATGTAAGGTGTATGCTGCAATCAAGCCATGGAAGAGTTAAGTATTCTCAGAAGAGATTGTGTGCTTCAGTGGATCTGATCAAGCAGAGGTAGTTCTATTTTTCAGATCATTTTTATTGTTCCCTAATAGTTACAACAATTGAAATCCCCTAATAAGGTAGATCCTAATAGATCTTTATTGTAAATCATCTAACAAGGTGACACATTAGCTTGTGTTTTAAGTCCTCTAACACGGATGCTCTTAATAGGGTAAAGGTTCCAATAGTCCTAAGGTGAATCCTTAACCAAGTATCACCTAATAGTGATATTGTAAACTCCTAATAGGGTTAAGCTCCTCATAGGGTGTACTTTAGAAGAGTACATCATTTAGTGGGTACTAATCTCCACCGTGGTTTTTTTTCATGTTTGGGTTTCCGCGAGATAAATCTGTGTATCAAATTTGTGGATTCTGTTGGATGTTTATGATTTTCATTTGATGCTATTAAGGTTAATCTTGTGAATGGTGATTAAATTTTAAGTGATTACAAATTTGGTTTATTTCCTAGATTACCGATTCACCCCCCTCTCAGTAATTTGATCTCAGGTCTAACAAATAGCTATAGGCTCATAAATACTCACTCTGATATGTTTCAACATTTGCTTCATCCATATCACTTGTGTACAAATAATAGAAGAAACAACATATTCATCTTCAAAAGTACATTGAGATATGCAATTTTTTTTTTTACTTTCCCATGAAACTAATCCATTACCAAAGAAGAATTCTCCACAACTAGTACTCTTTCTGACATCCATATTATCTACCCAATCCACATTAGTATATGCACTCAATATAAAATCATCATCATTTTCATACCATAAGCCATAATCAACTGTCCCTTTCAAGTATCTAAATATCCTATTAACAAAAACAACATGTGATTCCTTTGGCTCTACTTGAAATATAGCAACAATGCAAACAACATTCATAATTTCTGGTCTAGTTTGTGTCAAGTATAGTATCCCATTGATCATAGATCTATATCTTTTCTGATTTGCATTAAAATAATCATCAATCTTTTTTAATTTACCACCAGTAATCATAGGAGTACCAATAGGATTTAAATCGTCCATACCAAGTTTCTTCAATAACCCTTTCACATACTTAGACTGAGATATAAAAATAACTTTATTAGTTTTTTTAATTTGCAGTTCAAGGAAAAAAATTATTTCACTTATCATAGACATCTCAAATTCTCTCTGTATCTCATTAGCAAACTCTGTACTCAACTTGTTATTTCCACAAAAAAATGATATCATCCACAAAGACTTCAACAATCAAAATGTTATCATGAACAACTTTGAAATACAAATTACTATCGACATGACCTTTATTGAAACCAATCTTCAATTTATACCTATCTAATCTTGCATACTAGGGTTTAGGTGCTTGTTTCAATCTCTATAAGTAACATCTTCAAGAAACATCCTAACAACTTCAACTCTAGAAACAAGAGAAAAGGTATCCTCAAAATCAATTCCTTCATCTCTGAGTATCCCTTGCAAACAAGTATGGTTTTATTCTGAACCACTTCACCTTATTCATTCAATTTGTTTCTAAATACCCATTTTCTACTGATCACATTCTTGTCTTTAGGTTTAGGAACAAGAATCCATGTTTTATTTTTCAATCTATTTTAATTCTTCTTTCATTTCTTTAACCAAACTATCTTCTTTACAAGCTTCATCAACTTCTTTAGGCTCAATCTTAGAAATAAAAAAAATTCACTTCTAGCAATTCTTCCTATAGTCTGAACACCATGATTCCTATCACCAATAATCTATTTTTCTGAATGATTCACTCTTACATGCCTGTGAGTCTTTATATTTTCTTTTGTAGTAGACTCTTGCGTTTCCATTTCATTATCATTTATATATTCTTTACTCTTTTCTATCGATCTATTCTGATTCTAATTCTATGATTGCACAATCTAACTCTCTTCTTCATCATCATATTCATATATGCAATTTTTGACCTGTTTCTAAAAAAATTCATCCACTTTTACATTTTCACTTTCAATTACTTTCTTAAACCTCAGGCTATGACATTTATATGCTTTGATTTATGTAGAATAACCAAAAAAGATTCCCTCATCACATATAGGATCAAACTTTCCTAAGTCTTCATCTCTTCTGATATATCATTTACTTCCAAAAATTCTAAAATATTTCAGTGTAAGAACTTGACCATACCAAAGTTTATAAGGTGTCTTATTGGTTCCCTTCTTACTTTTCACTCGGTTCAATGTATATACTATAGTGTCAATAGATTCTCTCCAATATATGTGTGGAACATTTCCCTCAATCATTATGGTTCTAAAAGTGTCTAGAATATTTCTATTTCTTCTTTCTATAATGCTATTTTTTATGGGATCCGCAGAGAAGACATCTGTCTCTTTATTCCATGCTCTTCACAAACAAATATTAAACTCATTAGAAGTAAACAAATCACCTTTGTCTGATCTCATATATTTCAACTTCAATCCTATCTAGTCTCAACCATATCTTTGAAAATCTTTAATTTATCAAAAGATTCATACTTATCTTTCAAAAATTTAATCCACATCATTCTATAATCATCATCAATGAATAGAATGAAATACCTGTCCCCATAATAGCTTTTATAGGGCTACATAGATCAGTATGTACTAAATCCATAATTCTATTTGAGGAATACTTATTTCTCTTAAATGTAGATTTAGTCAATTTACCCAACTGTCATTCCTTACACATCGCATTAGTAGGCTTCATCAATTAAGGAAGATATCTCACTGCTCTTGTAGTACTTATCTTCATAATGTTATCAAAGTTTATATGACAAAATATCTTATGCCACAACCAACTATCATCAATCTTAGCAATCAAGCATCTACTCTCAGAATTTATCAAATGAAATACATTACCTTTAGTCTTTCTTGTTGTAACTTCCAATAATATTTCATATTCCATCCTTAAATTGTAAGTTATAACCTTTATCAACTAGTTGAATAAAACTCAAAAGATTATATTTAAACCTTTAACAGATAGAACATTATCAATATTATTCTTACCATTGAGAGTAATAGAACCTTTCCCTTTGATCATACAAGGAGTGTCATCACTAAATCTGACACCACCACCATCATACCTTTCCAATTTCACAAATTTTATTTTGTCTTCGGTCATGTGTTGTGAACATCCACTATCAATAACCCGTTCATCCTTTTATCCACATGTCAAACCAAGGCTTTTTCTTAATTCACAATGTTAGGATATTCATCTTTGATGGAAATAAATAGAATCTCATCTTCACTTTCTTTAGATTCATCATTAGTCACACCTTCATCAACAACATAATAAGACTTCTTCTAATATTTAGACTTGAATTTATTAGGCTTGTACTTATGTTCTCTATTAGGACATCTCAAAGCAATATTACAAATCTTATTACATGCAAAACACTTCAAAGACAACTTTCCTTGATAATTACCTGATCCCTTAGGTATTCTTTTATTAATTAGGGATTCAAGCTCATCAAGATTCCTTTCTTCTTCTTCAATCTTTGCCCATTCCTTAGCATATCTAGATTCATACTTAGATGAACTTTCTCCATAATAATATCTTTTCTTATCTCTAGAAATAGTAGCTTTAAATGCAGATTCAACTTGAGGAAGAGTATCACCAAATTATATCATTTCAAAAGAAGATAACTTACCAATCAATATATCTCTTGTCACAGTTGTTAATGTTATGATTTCTTATATAGCACAAACTTTGTGATTGTAAGAAGGAGGCAAGGGTCTCAAGATCTTAGAAACAATTTCATTCTCATCCAAGGTTCCACCAGTGCATCTGATTTCATAATTAAGTTCGGTGATCTTATTCTCATAGGTGTTAATGTTCTCATCTTTTCTCATCCTTAATAATTCAAATTTTCCTTTCAGACTTTGTAGCTTGGCTTGCTTCACAAATTAATCTCCTTCGTATAATATCTTTGATTTTGTCCATAGCTCATGTGTAGTCTCTAATCCTATAATGTTTGTGTATTCAATATCTAATAAGGCACTCTGCAAGGCTAATTTTTCTCTCATATTGTACTCAAATTATTTCTTCCAATGTTTTTCACTAATACAACTCAAGTGTGTAATCGTCTGATCCTTCTATATAGTATAGTTTGTTCCATAAAATCTTAGACTCTCCTTCTTAAAGATCGACATCGTGGATCTCCTCAAGCAGTTAGGCTTCAAAAAGATGACACTAGCTCTGATACCAATTGTCAGAGTAAATGCAACACACATAAATGAGAAGGTGGGTTGAATAAATTGTGTCCAAAAACTCAAGACCTTTAACCAAATTACCAAATTAATCTCAGATCTGAAAGATAAACATGAGTGTAGGAAGATACCACAAAAATCAACACTGAACACCAAGATTTTTTTATTTGAAAACCTGGTTAAGGGAAAAACCACGGCGGGGATCAAACCCACAAGATGAATGTAGACTATTAAAATCACTATACCTTGTTACGAGTATTACAAATGGGAATGCACATGCATTCAGGTACACTGCCTAGAGCTCACTACTCAAATACAACAAGGATCTCAATCCAAAGGAAGGTTCACTGCCTTATAGCAATCTCTGATCTCAAAACATAAAGGACATATTATCCAAACTCATAAATTGACAAAAAATATCTGTGGTATGCCAAAATAATTCTAATGAAGCACATCAAATCTCTACCTCAATTGCAGATTCCACTCATACCTCTTCTCTTCAACATCTCTTCTTCAACACACACTTTTCAATTACAAATGATTACATTTTTATACACATTATATCAATTTATCTCAACTAGGTCGGTTAGGGAGCTACTATAAAATATTAATTCAATACAACTCAATGCACAATGTGATCCATTGAATTTTTGCTAAGACATAGAAATAATCCATAAAAACATCCTTGAAGATGCTCCAAATCCATAAATTATGCCACAATCCATCACAACACGCTACACCATCAAGTCGGACAAGAAAAATAAAAGTATCAACATGTTACATAAAAAATCTTTAGACCTGATCACATATTCTGGCCTCCAATGTGATCCAACAACACAAATAAGACATGATCTAGTAATATCAACAAGCAACGTGAAATACCACAAAATCAATAAAAACAACTTTTTCTCATGAATCAAACTCATCTCTGCACTGATCAACAACAATTGTCAAAAAAGAAAAATATCTTGCCAAAATCTAAATCATGAACCAATAAAGATGAGGACACACATCCATGTCATGAACTCACCACCAAGTTAGCAAAAAATAATATCTCCAAACTGATCCACACCGATCCAATAACTGAAACACTCTCTGACAGAACAACCAAAATAACAATCTTTGATAAATCCATCACAACTCACTCAAATCAATATCCAAACCTCTGTAAGTTGACATAGATCAACTATAGACATTAATGAAACCACCAATACATTTGTAACATCTAATATTTAATATAGTAGTCGTAGCTCACAAAATTCATCTCACTAAACAAACCCTGAACATTTTCTCTAACAATAGGAATATGTTGACATCAATGGAAAAACATTAATGCCAAAACATATATGCACAATCTGAACAATACCTCAACATAGGAAAATCAATATTTTTTGGAAAAAATCTTCTTTGTCACAATATGATATAATATTAAAATAATTTTTTTGCTCACTTTGAATAGTATTTAATCATTTTTATTAGTAATAATTATTTAATCATTAAAATGTTTATAAAATAAGTGATTAAAATTGGGATGTAAAATTTAGTCATAAAAATTCAAAAAAAAATTGTTCTATAAGGAATTATCCATTTAAATTCTATTTTATACATTTTTTATTACGTGAAAAATAGGTTTTAGGGACCTGAAACCCATATACAAAGGATTACAAAGATATGATCACTAAAGTCCAGAAAGACAAAACCGTGACTACAAGACACAAAACAAAATGCTGGAAAGAACAAAGCAGAAGCCAACAAACAAATAGAAACTGGCCAAAGGCCAACAAATAGAAAACAACAAGGAACGAGATAGAGCTGACACTAAACAAATTTTTTCAAAAGTTTAGAGGCTTCAAGGTCTAGACAAGTCATCTTGTTAGCAACAACCTTGAGGTCTTCAATCTCCTTGTTGGCCTTGAGAGCCTCTTTCTTCTTGGTACTTTCTCGAGTCCTCTTCCTAGGACCGAAATTATCCTCAGGACTAGTATCCTTCACCTCCTCCACTTGAAGTATTGCTTTCTCTTGATTGATATGTTCTAGCTTCCCCACCAGAATATTTAAATGTTTGGCAGAGGCCTTGAGGATCCTATAGCTTTGTTCCCCAATTTTCTTCAAGGTAGATTCCATACCACAAATCCTGATCACATCCACAACATCAAACTTCTTATTAAACTCTATAGGCATAGATTCAACATTATCGACAACTTTTTTTATCTCTTTCATATTTTTGGAGAAAGTACTATCCTTTCCCAATGCTTCCAAAAACTCCATCTTGCTGGAAAAAGGCATTATATTTAACTTTGATCTCCTTCACCTCCTAAAAGACCCAATTAATGATTTTGTAAAATTCCTAAGCACCTTCTTTATCCTCTTGAAGGACACCAAAGGAATCATCTTTGTTGTAATTATCTAGGGCACTAAACATGACCCCTTCCCCAAAGAGCACATTATCAATGTTAGTAGAATCCTCACCAATCAGGTGATCCCATCAGCCGCAGTCACATTATTCTGATTATTACCTCCTTGGGTAGCCATACCAACCTTGGGGGAGTCCAAAGGAGGGGAGGAAACCAGGGTGAAAAAATTATCTTTTCTCACAGTCCTAGGGGAGAGAGCTTGATTTTATTTTTGGAAGGGAGGCCTCTAGCCCACTGCCAACCTCAATATCTGAACCCCCAACTTATTCAACATCCTCATCTGATAAATCACTCTTCAATAATTTTTTTATTCTTCCTTATCCCCGACCTCAGGGTCTTCTTATTCTTCTTGAAAATCGAGGAGAAAGAGGGAGTATTAAATCTCCCTTTCCTTTTAGCAATATTAACCTTGTTAGCAATAAAAGTCCACCAACACAACTAAGAGGGGTGGGTGAATCAATTGTGAGACAAATAATTAAAATTGAAAATTTATTAACTAATTACTCAATGCAAGTCTAAAAGCATCAAATACAAAACCATAACATAAGAAATTATTGTTGAGGAAACCCTGTTAAGGGAAAATCTCCGGTAGGAATTAGCACCCACAAATAATGTACTAAAAGTATAGTATCCTTGTTTGGAGATTTATCTCTATTAGGAGATGATCATTACATACAATACATAGTCCTTGTTAAAGGAAAAAAACTATTGGGATTTAAGAGGAACTAGAGGCTCATAGTCTAGGTACACTGCCCAAATGAGAAGGTTAAATCCACCTTCTAGACTTACTGTCTAAATATATATAGAGAGATATACAATAACTAGTGAAATGACTGATAGAAACTTTCTTTGACTAAATATTTCTAGTGAAGTTCATCACAATCAATATCTCTTCTCTACATCTAGCAGACTTCACAATTACAAGCTCGCAAGCTTCACAACACTACCATTCTACCTTACCAAGAAACAATTCTCCTTTACAAAAGTTTACAATAGAAAATTAGGTCGGCCTTTTAAGACTTACCCAATGCAAAAAAAATTATATAGATCCTTGCTAAAATACACACGGTACCTTACACAATTTAACATCAATTTAAACTAAAAAATTATACTCCAAGGTCCATAATCCATTCTCACCATCCTCTAAACACATTACATCACTGTAGTCAGCAACAAATATATCTTTGCAAAATCACAAGCTTGAACTGACATAACCAATAAATCAGTGAACCAAGAATCATAAGTAACATTCTCCAACATGTCTTCTACCATGCCTTAATCTCACAAATCATAACTCATTCTTGCATCTAAGTTATCTCCAAAAATCATAGACCAACTTTGTCACAATCCTTTGTCACTATTCTATAACCAGTCTTCATCAAAATAATTATAAATTACTCCAATAGTAAGATCAAGCCAAGAGACCTTAGATATAAGAAGACCTTAGATATAAGATCACTGCTCCTCCTTGTATACATCTCCATGCTCGCATTCTCTAAAATCCCGTACATTGTCTGTACACTACTGTCATTCATGTTTGTACCAATGATAACCAATCTGTCTGAGAATTCTGATGAAACCAACCCAAAATTATGCTAACATCAATGACAAAACATGAATGTCAAAACCTCTAACAAAAAAAATTCCAACAATCTCCCCCTTTGGAATTGATGGAAACATATGTAAAAATCCATCAACCCAAGAGTATCCTTCTTAATACAATCTTCTCAATATCCTCTTCACAGTTCCCCCTAAAATAGTAGGTATTTTGTACTTGTATCTCTCCCCCTTTGACATCAATGGAAATGGGTGTCATAGCTCTTATCCTTCTCTGTCCATCCCACCTCTTCAAGGTGTAGCTTTTTAAAATCTTCATGCTTGCAATAACCAGGTGCTTGATCACCCAAATATGCTCTGATATGTTTCACGATCACTCCCCCTAAGGAGTGCATCCAAGCATCAAGTCTAGTGATTTATATAGCTTTGATAGCTACTGGACTGATGCATTTATGTATCATTTAGTTCTTTTAAGGAGGGTTTCCCACCCCAAGAATAAATGTGAGATACTCCAAGGCATCTTTGAAAAAGGTTTTGTGAATATATCTACTATTTTCTCCTTTGTACTGATGTACTCCAATCTGAATTCCTTTTCTAAAACCTTGTCTCTTAAGAAGTGATATTTGATTTAAATGTGTTTGGTAATTGCATGAATAATAGGATTCTTTGACATATTCACCATTCTTGTATTTTCATAATGTATAACCACTTTCTCTTCAAAAGTAATCCCAATATCCTTCTACATCTACTTCATCCACATAATCTATGTATAATTTATAGTAGAAAAAACATACTATGATTCAAGAGTACAGTAAGCTATATAATCTTGTTTCTTACTTAACCATGAAACCAACCTCTTTCCAAGGAAAAATGCACCACCACTTGTGCTCTTTCTGTCATCAACACTTCCTTCCCAATCAACATAATTATAAGCAAGAAAAGTAAAATTATCAGACTTTTCATACCATAAGCCATATTCCAGTTTTCCTTTCAAATACTAGAATATCCTCTTAACTATAGAAAGATGATTCTCTTTAGGATCTTCTTGGAACCTCGCAAAAATTCCAACTACATTAGCAATGTCTGGTCTAGTGTGAGTTAGATATTGTAAGCCTCCAATCATAGATCTATAATTTGTCTAAAAAAAACTTTGAGATTCATTAGTAGTAAGCTTACAACTAGTAACCATAGGTGTTCCAACAAGTTTACAATCTTCCATTCCAAACTTTTTCAACAATTCCTTAAGATACTTGGTTTGAGAGATGAAAATACCATGTTTGTCTTCAGTAATTTGAAAACCATGGAAGAACTTAATTTCACCAATCATAGAAATTTCAAATTCATTTTTCATTTCCTCAGAAAACTTCTTACTCATTTCATCATTGCCTCCAGAAATAATATCATCTACAAAGAATTCAACAATAATGATTCCATCTTCACTAGTTCTCAAATACAAATTACTGTCTGCACTACCTTTTCTAAAACCAAGATGTAGTAAATACCTATCTAACCAAGAATACCATGCTCTAGGTGCTTGTTTCAGTCCATACAATGCATTTTTCAACTTGCAAACCATGTCTTCATTATCTGTCAAAGGAAAACCATCATGCTACTCAATGCACACTTCTTCCTTTAGATCTTGATTCAGGAATGCAGATTTCACATCCATCTGATATACCATAAAGTTCTTGTGTACTACATAAGAAAGGAACATTCTTACTACTTCTAATCTCGCAACAAGAGAAAATGTTTCTTTAAAGTCTATTCCTTCTTGTTGTGAGTAGCCTTTACAAACTAGTCTAGCCTTATTCCTTGCAACCATACCATCTTCATTCATTTCTTTTTCTGAAAATCCATTTAGTCCCTTTAACATTCTTGTCCTTAGGTCTAGGAACCAATTCCCAAGTGTTGTTTTTCTCTATTTGATCCAATTCTTCCTACATTGCTTTAGTCCAAGATTCATCTCTACATGCCTCATTAGTATTTTTTGGTTCTACTTGTGAAATAAAACAAATCTCATCTCTCATTCTAGATCTTGTCATCATTCCTTTATTTGCATCACCAATAATTTCATTCTCCGGAGGATTTTTCTTAACATACCTTGGTGTCTTTGGATTCTTGGTAGGATCATTCAAGCATACCTCAATTTAATTCTCAAATTCAAGAGTTTCCTCTTGACTTATAGTAGTCTCCATATTCTTTGAATCTGATTACAGTCATACATTATTTCCTGAATCTGAAACCTCTCATCAATTCTCACATTAGAACTTTCAACTATCTTCCCGAATCTTAGATTGAAACATTTATAAGCCTTACTCGTAGTGAAATAACCAAGGAAAATTCCTTCATCACTTCTAGAATCAAATTTTCCTATCTCATCATCCCTTTTGATATAATATTTTCTACCAAATATTCTGAAGTATTTTATAGTAGGAGCATTATTAAACCAAATTTCATAAGGTGTCTTATTAGTACCTTCTCTAATCTAAATTATGTTTAAAGTGTAGACTGTAGTACCAATAGCTTCTCTCCAATGCACATGCGACACATTCCCTTCAAGCAACATAGTCCTAACAATATCTATTCTAGTTTTGTTTCTTCGCTCTACAATCCTATTCTATTGTGGTGTCCTAGGAGCTGATGTTTATCTATATATTCTACGCTCTAGTCCGCGGTAGGTATTGAACATATCCGATGTAAACTCTCCATCTCTATCTGACCTCAAATACTTTATTTTCACAACTGATTCATTCTCAACTTTTTCTTTGAAAATCTTAAACTTATCAAAATATTCAGACTTCTCTTTAAGAAATGCAACCCACATCATCCTATAATAGTCATAAAAAATAGTATAAAATACCTTTCTCCATAGTATGATATTGTTCTTGTAGGACCACAAAGATCTATATGCACCAGATCCAACTTCCGCTTTGCTGAGTAAGATTTTCTTTGAAAAGTTCTTCTAGTTTGTTTCCACACCACACACTCTCTACACATGGTGTTAGAGGGCTTCACAATTTTTCGTAAACCTCTGACTGCATTTGTCGTACTTTCTTTCACAATGTTATCAAAATTAATATGACATAACCTTCTATGCCATAACCAACTGTCATCAACCTTTGAAACAAAACAAGTAGCCTCTACTGTATTCAATTCAAACACATTACCTCTTGACTTTGTACCAGATGTGACCAAATCTCTTTTCTGACTTCTGATAGTACATTTCCCATCATTGAACTTTAAATCATAGCCCTTGTCTACAAGTTTTCCAACACTCAACAAGTTGCACTTAAGTCCATCAACAAGAAAAACATTATCAGTATTAGTTTTACCATCAAGAGTAATCCAACCAACTCCAATGATCAATTTTGGAGTGTTATCACCAAATATGACTACACCACCATTGTATTTAGTTAGCTGAACAAACTTACTTTTATCACCATTCATATGATGTGAACAACCAATGTCTATGACTCATTTAGGTTTCCTTTCAACATGAGAAACTAAGGCTCTTTCTTCATGAATAGGCTCATCATCTTTAATATAAATAAATCCAATTTCATCAATCCACAATATCATCATCAAACACACCTTCAATAGCATAGTAACATTCCTTATCCTTAGAATAATTTGGTCTATGAAACTTAGGTTTATGCTTAGGAATCCTTGTAGGAAATCTAGATGCAAAATGACCAATCTTATTATGTGAAAAACACTTCAAGGGTAACTTTCCTTCAAATTTACCCTTACCTCTATTTTTTATTCTTGCGATCAAAGCCACAAACTCATCTAGTTTCCTTTCCTCTTCTACTATCTTTTCCCGATCCTCAACATATTCACCAAGCTCTTCATACCTGTTATCTCTACTGGTGCTCTCAAGACTTGATAAAGTCCTTTTATTATTGTGCACAATCATCTTGAATGCATATTCCACCCTAGGTAATGTATCTCCTAGTTCTGCAGCCTCAAAGGTGGTCAACTTAGAAAACAATACCTCTCTGTTAAAGTTCGTTGACAAAGGTATGATCTCTTCTATCGCTTACACTTTAGTTTTTTAGATAGGTGTCAAAGATCTGAGAATATTTGCAATCACTTCTTCTTTAGTATATGTGCCTCCAGATTTTCTAACCATAGTAAAAACCTCTATAACCCTCTGTACATATGCTCTAACATTCTCATCATCTCACATTCTTAGACTCTCCATCTTAGTCTTCCAATTCTGTAACTTTTCCTGCTTGGTAAACTTATCTCCTTCATATAGTGCCTCTAGTCTTGTCTCGATCTTATGTGCAGAATCTAATTCTTCAACCTCTATGAATTCACCCTCAGAGAGGGCATTGATCAATTCTTCTATTGCAACCATATTATAGCTAAACTTCTTTTCATCTTCATTATCTTTATCTAATTCATCTTCATGCTTGATCTAATCATCCTTGTTAGTAATCATCCATTAATCAATCCCTAAGAAGAGTAGATGAGTTCTCATCTTTTTCTTCCAATTGTCAAAATGTTTAGGATCAAAATTTAGACTCTCCTTCCTATAGTACGCCATCTTTAGGATCACCTCATGCTATTAAGATTTCTCTTAGAGGACCATAATCTCTCATACCGATTGTTAGCAATAATATTCCACCAATACAACTGAGAGGGGGGTGAATCACTTGTAATCCAAATAATTAAACTTTAAAATTTATTAACCAATTACTCAATGAAAATCTAAAAACATCAAATACAACACCATAACACAAGCAATTGTTGTCTAGGAGACCCTGTTAAGGGAAAAACCTTGATGGGAATTAGCACCCACAAATAATGTACTGAAAGTATAGTAATTATTACATACAATACATAGTCCCTATTAAAGGACAAACCCTATTAGGAGTCAAGAGGAACAAGAGGCTCACTTCCCAGGCACACTGCCCAAATGAGAACGTTAAATCCACCTTCTGGACTCGCTGTTTGAAATACATATAGAGAGATATACAATAACCAGTGAATTGAATGATAGAAACTTGCTTTGCCTAAACATTTCCAATGAAGTTCCTCACAATCAATATCTATTCTCTACATCCAATAGAATTCACAATTATAAGCTCGTAGCTTTCACAATACTACCATTCTACCCCACAAAGAAACAACTCTCCTTTCTGTTGGTGCCCAAAAACACTGAATTGAATTTCCTTTGGACTTGCCAATCCAATGATGGGAAATCCAATTATTTTTGGCCAACTAACAGGAATGATCAATTATGATCCTCTTCCCCTACGCTTCTGGCTCTGTAGGACCAAGGTGGGTGAACCTTCACCTGAATAGGCTTTTTATGGTAGATAACCTGTGTATGAAACTCAAACTTCCGTCTCTCAAAGTATGGCAAGGAACTTGAAATAAATATAACTAAAATCAATATATCATGAATTGTAAATTGAAATACTTTAAGTAATTGAAA
>MU224975.1:67003-82116 GCA_018584345.1 Thuja plicata | reverse complement strand
GTATCCCATTTAATGTACTTCATCATATTATTAATTATTGGGCATAGATTTTAGGATTCCATTTTTTAGAGTTTTATCACTTTATAGGACTCTAAATTTTGCCAAAAATTGAGAACTCCAACACTTTCTACAAGTTTACAATAAATAATTACGTCATACTTTTAAGACTTGCCCAATGCACAAACAATTATATATACCCTTGCTAAGATACACATGATACCTTACACAAGTAAACATCAATTACATCTCAATAATTATACTCCAAGATCCATAATCTATGCTCGTCATCCTCTAAACATGTTACGTCATTGTAGTTGGCCACAAATAGATCTTTGCAAGATCACACACTTTAGTTAATGTCACCAAGAACTCAGAAAACCAAGAATCATAAGTAACATTCTTCAAAATGTCTTCTACAATGCCTTAAGCTTGCAAATCATAACTTGTGCTCGCATCTAAGTTATCTCCAAAACTCAGAGACCAACTCTATCACAATCCTTTGTCATTATTATGTAACCAGTCTTCATCAAAACAACTATAACTTATTCAAATAGTCAGATCAAGCCAAGCGACCTTTTATATAAAATCACTGCTTCTCCTTGAATAAATATCCATGCTCACATGCTCTAAAATCTTGTACAGTGTCCATACACCATTGCTAGTCATGTATGTATCAATTATAACCATTCTGTTTGAGACTTATGATGAAACCAACTAAAAAATATGTTGACATCAATGAAAAAACATGAATTTCAACACCTTTAATAGAAATAATTCCAACAAACCCTCTTAATAGGGGTCTCCATTTCCCCCTTAGCCTCAGTTTTAGAATCCTTGTCCTCGACATCCCCTTCCCCAGAATTCTCATCTGATTCAACATCTTCAATATCTTGATTCTATACAATTTGGATTTTAAGATAATCATAGATTAACACCACCAGGCCCTCATGGAGAGCTAGTTTTCTACTTGGGTTTTCCCTAGCATCAATGATACTAGCACTCAAGGAACTGTACAAGTAAAAAGGAAATCATACCTTTTCCTCAAAGAATAAATGGTTGAGGAGAACAAAGTGGTATCCATAGGCACGCGTAAACTGACCATCCAGAGTGAACTAGTGCATGATAGATGACATAAACCTCCTCCAAATATTCTTAATAAGAGTTGGGGAGAATTAGTTTTTATTGAATTTAACGAACCTCAATTTCTAATTCTCCTCCTTGGGAAATATTTTCATTGCACTCTTAGAAATATTTAAATCCCTATAAAACTTCATTCCCTCAAGTGGAAGCCCACTCACTTCAACGATATCTGCTTCATCAATAGTAACATTTCTCCCATAGATATCCATGCACCCATCATACCATTCCTTCTTGAAAATCCTTGTAACCAACAGGTTACTTCAATGGTTTCTCTTCATAAACATAGTAATATTACCATTCTAAAATAGATTCTAGACCCTTGGATTCTTCCTCCACTCATCACACGCCAAGGGCTCAAGTCTCTTCCTATCACCACCCATACTTCATACAAGTACAAGACTCAAACTTGAAACAAAAATGACATAAAGTTTGATGATCTGTAGATAGAAGGTTTTGTTATCACAACCAAATTTCTAAATAAGAAATCCGAACAAATCCTTAGGCACCCAAAAAGTGTGTGAAGGCCTTGGATAATAATTATCCAATATGTCTAAAAGACATTGACCACCGTTAATCATCATAAAACTATCTATTTTTTCCATCATTGGAATCAGTGAGATTAAATCCCACTTTTTTGTGAGTATGATCAAGCATTAAAATGTCCTTAGCTTTATTAAATATTTCCATCTCACTATGCCACGACAGTAGTGAGTTAGCTATAACCCCTTCATTAGCTAACCAATCTGCCATAGTATTTATTTCCTGATAGCCATGGAAAATATGAACATTATCAAAGGATTTTATAATATCCAAAGAGGGGGATATTATGTTAATAATAGTCCATGAGGGAGTACATAGGCCTTTGAGACACTTAATTATATTGTTTGAATCCCCCTCAATCTAGACCTTCTAGCAATTCAACTTCTTGGCAAGATTCAAAGCCTGATAAAATCCCATTGCCTCAGCAAGGTGGTTAGTCTAAATTCCCAAGGGGACTACTGATAGGGAAGGTATTGCATTGAGTCAACTTTACTCACTCCTAGGTATCTTCTCTATACCTACTAGGGATTCTTTTCCAACCCTAACCTAGGGGTAGAACACTCAATTCGCTTACCCTTTACTTCAAGAACCTCACTACCAATAAAGAGTTCACACTTCACTAAACCTACAAGGGTAGATTCCACCAAACCTATGTAGTTCTTACAAAAAAACTTTCTAGGGTAGGCCTCACACTAATCCCTTCGTACTGACTCCATTCTTGAAGTTTTAGATCCAAATTTCATCCATCCATCCATCAAGTTCCTTATTTCTAGGAGTAGGGCTAATGATTCCTTGTAGCCCTAATTAGGCTCCTAAACTACAATAACTCTGAAATTCACAAACAAGCCCAAAAATGATCTTGGATCCTGATAAAATTTTGGAAAACTTGAAATATTTCTAGGGTTAGAGAACCTCAAGTTATTCGTACATTACTTCGAAACTCTTAGAGACATAGTCCTTAAAAAATAGAGCTAATAGGGCTAGATGGAGAAAAACATCACAAAACTAGATGAAATGGATTCATTGGCCTCCACCATTTCTTAGAGGGTCTTATCAACTCCTAAATACCATGTTCCATGCACTAGATCACTTTATCCAATCCAACCCTACAAATGAAACCTTATGTTCCTCTAATTTCCCTAGTCGGGCTATTGTCAAGCTCGCTTAGGGAAAGAGCTCAAAATTCAACATTGCAACCTCTACAACTAAAAAAAAATTAAAAATACTATACAAAGGCTCCTCTTTCATTTCCCCAAGGAACAAGTGATTTTCGCAGTCAGAAATCCCTAAGGATCTATTTTTCTATTTATAACCCTGACTGGTCTAGTGAACCCAGAATAGGGACAATAATTATCTACAATGCACAAAACAAAACTTCTGATCCAAATTAATCCAAAATAATTGTAAAACAAAAAATGGAACCTAATTACATTGAAAATAAAACCAATTCAATCCATTGGACACTCCTTATATCCAAACTCAGAGAAATACAGTAAAATGTTACTTTCAATTACTTGCAAAATTGTGCCAAATGGTAGCCAACCTCCATACATAGTTTCCAAGACTCTTAAATATGTCCTAATAACCTAAGGAAATTGTCTGAACTGACCCATAACTGGATTTGGGCAGTTTTACATCTTTTGACAAAAATGTTGTCGAGCAACTTTGCAAAGTTGCAAAAGTTGCTCGACAACTTTTACAACTTTTGCATTTTGACCATTCTAATGTCCTAACTCAACATTATGGGTGCCAATCACTACCAAAACACTTTAGCAACTCTATACAAATGAAAATAGGTAATTTCTATCACTGTAGGTTCTATTCACCAATTTTTTCCCTATTTAGGCTTACATCTCTTCATAGGACCAATTGACATCATTTCAAACATACCACAAGAAAACTAAGCACAACTAAACTAGAATCAACCCAAAATAAACAAAAGCCTCTGGAAGTATTTTACAAACCAAAATTTTATGATTGGACAGGACCAACCACTATGTGCTCCTGCACCATACACCCCCTAGACAAAGAAGTCAAGTTGTAGCTGGAGTCAACAGTGCAAGATCTATTCCCAAATTCTTCAATTCTACTTCAGCAACCCATGTAGCCTCTGCTTCAAGAAGATTTTTCCACTTGATGAGGTGTTCCATGTACTAACCATGTTTGGTCTTCTTCTTCTTCATTCTGGAGTCTAAGACCCTTTATGCTTTTGGCTCATGTGCAGTTGGTAAGGGCACATCTGATGTAATCCTCTCCATGTCACTAGTAATCTCTACCTCCTTTGGTATTGGATCTTTGTATTCCACTAAGTCCTAAACATTGAACACTCATGAGATAGACAAATCTTGAGATAGATCAACTTTATAAGCATACTTTTCTATGATCTTGCATGGGCCTATCCTTTTCATCTAAAAATTGCTAGGTTGGCCTTTCTTCAATCAAGATTTATTCAAATGTACCATTACTAAGTCCCCTACTGCAAATTGAAACTCCTTCTTGTTTGCATCCACTTTGGCCTTCAATATCTGGGTCACCTATGTGAGTGTTTGTTTGACTTGGTCATGCACTTCTTTCATTGATTGGGTGAAGTCTTCAACATGTCCACTCTTTCCCTCTATATTTCCAAAGTCTCTAAGATCACAAAATACTCTAGGGTGAACACCATAAACTATTGAAAAAAGACTCTTACCAGTTGTCCCATTGACACTGTCATTGTAGGAAAACTTTGCCTATGGTAGAACTTGATCCCACACTTGTCTATAATCTTTTATTAAGAACCTTAGAAGGTTCCCTAAGAATCTATTTATGACCCTTGTTTGGTCATCTATCTAGGGGTGATAAGCTGACCCAAATGAAAAATTAGTTCCTAGCCTCTTCCATAATGTCTTCCAGAAATGCCCCGTGAATTTGACATCTCTATCTAAGAATATAATAAGAGGTAACCCATGAATTTGTACAAATTCTCTAAAAAAAATTGAGCTATGTAGCTTGCATCATGTGCAGTTTTTCATGGAATGAAGTGGATCATCTTACTGAACCTATCCACAACTACAAAGACATTGTCCATTCCAGTTCTTCTCCTTGGCAACCCAACAATGAAGTCCATACAAATACATCCCCATGGCCTATTGGGAATGAGTATTGGTTGATATACAAGAACATTGGACATAATACCTTTATCTCTCTAACGCACCATACATTGTTAAACATACTTTCTCACATCTCTCTGCATCCTTGTTCAATAGTAGAACCTTTAAACCAATTCAAGGGTCTTATTGAGACCAAAATGGCCACTAAGACTCCCATTTCATTTTTCTTGTTTAAGATTCTCTCTCATAGATCCCTTGGGTACACATAATTGCCCTCTTCTAAACAACATCCCATTTTTCAATGTGTAATGTACAAATTGACCATGGAAGTGATTTTTTAACTCCATACATACCTTATAGGCCTCTGAGAAGTCTTCATCTTCTTTATAAATATCCTTAAATCTTTCAACTATAATTCCTTATAATTGCAGCTCTTGAACAATAAGTAGCCTTCTGCTCAATGGATTTGCAACCTTGTTCATTTCCCCCTTTTTATGCTTTATGGTAAAAGTGTAATCTTGCAAAAATTCCATCCACTTAAGGTGTCTTTTGCTCAACTTAGCTTGGGTATTTATGTAACTCAAAGCTCGGTTATCAGTGAACACTACAAACTCTTTGGGTAGGAGATAACATCTCCATTTCCTAAGGGCTTGAACTAAGGAATATAGTTCTAGGTCATAGGAGGAGTAATTCTTCTTGGCATCATTCAAAATTTCACTATAAAAAGCTATTGATCTACCCTCTTAGGTTAAAACAACTCCCACTGCTATGCTACTAGCATCACACTCTAGGGTAAACAATTTATCAAAGCTTGGTAACACAATAATATGTTGGGTGGCTACTTGTTGTTTCAACATCTCAAATCCCTTATTGGCTTCTTTAGTCCACCTAAACTTAGTATTCAACCCACCCTTTATAGCATCTAAAACTGGAGCAAAAATGGCACTAAAACCCCTAATAATTTTCCTATAAAATTGGGCAAGCCCATGAAAAATTCTTACCTCAGTACCAGATGTGGGAGTAGGCCAGCTAAGTGTAGCCTCCACCTTGCTAGAATCCATCTTCCAAGTTCCCTATTAGACCACAAATCCAAGATATACCAATTCTTGTTTTAGAAACTCACACTTCTCCAAGTTGATAACTAACTGCTCCTCTTGCAACCTCTTCAATACAATCTTCACATGCTCAAGGTTTTCTTCCTTAGTCTTACTAAAGATCAGGATATCATCAAGATAAAATACCACAAACACCCCTATGTAGTCCTTTAGCACTTCATTCATCAACCTCATGAATGTGCTAGGGGCATTGCTAAGCCCAAATGGCATGACAAGCCATTCATACAATCCTTCTATAGTCTTGAAGGCTATTTTCCACTCATCCCTTTCCTTAATCTAGATTTGATGGTATCCACTCTTTAATCCAACTTTGTGAAGTATTTATCCCCACCAAGACAATTCATTAGGTCCTCAATCCTAGGGATTGGAAACCTATATCTTATTGTTATTCTATTTATAGCTCTGGAACATGTGCATAACCTCCACTTACCTCCTTTTTTTTATGCCAATACCATTGGAACTGCATAGGGACTTATGCTCTTCTTTCTAAGCCCTTGATCCAATAAATCTTGTAGTTGTATAGATATCTACTTATTCTGGTCAGGGGTCATTTTATAGGCTACCTTACCGGGCAATGATGCCTCTGGAATGAAGTCAATTTGGTGACTTATTGGTCTCTATGGTGGGAGGACTGTTGGTGATCCATCACTAACAATTCCCTTAAACTGCTCCAAAATGTCTTGTATCTCCTTGGGTAAAGATGTTGGTTTTTCTATCTTTTCCTCTTTGGGCTTCATCATGACTGCATAGCACTTTCCATCTTCTCTCTTAAGAATTTGCTGGAATTATTTTCTGCCAACCACGAACACATTAGGACTAGCCTTAACCCCTTCCTCCATCAAAGACTAGATTTTGTATGTCACCACATCCTTTTTAAAAGAATAGGAATTCTTCTTTCCATTATGCATAGTTTTCCTATCAAACTACCATGGTCTTCCCAATAGAAGATGGAAAGCATCCATAGGAAGTATGTCACAAACAATCTTGTCATTGTAGCCCCTAATTTAAAATTCAATCCAAGCTTGTTCATTCACTAGGACATGTTGTCCCTTGTTCAACCATGTCACCCTATAAGGAATGCCATGAGGAATCTTAGTCACTCCAAGTTTTTTTACTACTTCTTCAGAGATTATGTTTTCAGTTGACCCCGAGTCAATGATCACTTTGCATACTTTTCCAAGAATCTTGCACTTCACTTTGAAAAGTGATATTTTTTGCTTAGGTTCTTCTCTAACTGGTTCCTTGATTATAACTCTCCTTATCATTAGATTCTCCCCACTCTCTGAATCAAGATTAATCTTAGGAGACTTAACACTACTGACATCTTTTTGCACATAGTTAACTCTTCTCTCTGATTGTGAAGATGTTTCTTTTTCAGGACACCTATATGCAGGGTGCCCAAATTGGTGGTAGTTATAACATTTCATGTTTTCAAATAAACCTCTATTGGATCCTCCACCAAACCTTCCTCTATGACCACTGTTAGGACCTATTCCTCATCCATAACTACCTTTGCTACTGGTTTCATTACTCTACTCTATCAATTTTTTGTCTCCCCTTGGGGTCTTGAATCACTAACCCTATCATCATACCTGCCTCTATGATCTCTTCATACTTCTTGCTATTCTCTTCAACTTTAAGAGCTAGTTGATAACACTTCTGCACTGTGGTAGGTGTCAAGAGACTTATTTCCTCTTGTATATATCATTTTAACCCATTTAGGTAATGAGCCACTTTTATTCTCTCATCTTCTTTCACTTTGGATCTCAAGCACAATTTATAAAACTCTCCTCTATAGGCACTAACCTTTGAATCTCTTTGTCTTAGATTCTACCTCTTCTTATGGAGTTGTATCTCATAGTACCTAGGAATGTAAGTGTCCCTAATCTTTGCAACCATACCTTTCCAAGTGGAGATTTTATTCTTTCATTCCTTTAGTCTTCATCCTACACAAACTTCCACCATGTGAGTATAGTCCCTCTCAACCTTGTTTTGGCCACTTTCACCTTTTGAGCCTCTTTCACATTTTCACACTCCAAGTGATTTTCTAAACCCTCTATCCATTCCATTACCACCTCTGGCTCCATTTTCCACTAAACAAGGGTACACCTTCCAATTATTTTCTACCCATGGATTTGAGGGCCCTAAGGAATGCCTCTTCTTGTAGTACTGGATTAGGTTATGGTATTTCATCCTCTGTTGCCACTAACTTCCCTTTTCCTTCTGTCTCTTTCACCTTCTCACTCACTTCTTCTATCCTAGCTTGTACTTCATAAAGATTAGCTTCCATTTCTACTAGTTCTTCCCTTAGGATTCTATTTTCCTCCTCTCGTTCATCCATTTTATTAGCTAGCTCTAAGTTGGTCACCATTATAGATTCACCCACTAATTCAAGGTCACTCAGATACCTTCCTAGCCAAAATATTTTAGTTCTCTGATACCAATCTGATAGGGAGGGTCTTGCATTGAGTCATCTTGATTCACTCCTAGGTCTCTTCTCTAGACCTACTAGGGTTTCTTCTCCAACCCTAACCTAAGGGTAGAATACTTGGTTCTCTTACCCTTTACTTCAAGAACCTCACTACTAATAAAGAGTTCACACTTCATTGAATCTACAAGGAGAGATTCCATGAAGCCTATGTAGGTCTTACAAAAATGCTTTACAGGGAAGGCCTCACACTATTTCATTCCTAATGACTCCATTCTTTAAGGTTTAGAGCCAAATTTCATCCATCCATCCATCGAGTTCCTTATTTCTAGGAGTAGGACTAATGATTCCTTGCATCCCTAATCAGGCTCCTAAATCGCAATAACTTTGAAACTTCACAAACAAGTCCCAAACTAATCTTGGATCCAAATACCCTTTTGGAAAAATCAAAATATTTCTATGTTTAGAGAACCTCAATTCATCCGTACAATTTTTCAAAACTCTTAGAGACAGAGTCCTTAAAAATAGGGTTAATAGGGCTAGATGGAACAAAACACCACAAAAATGGATGAAATGGATTCACCAACCTCCACCATTTCTCATAGGGTCTTATCAAATCATAAATACCATGTTCTATGCACTAGATCACTCTATCCAATCCAACCCTACAAATGAAACCTCCTGGTTCTCTAATTTCCCTAGTTGGGTTATTGCCAAGCTCGTCTAAGGCAAGAGCTCAAAATTCACCATTTCAACCTTTGTAAATAAAAAAAAAAGAAAAACTATTGTACATAGGCTCCTCTTTCATTCCCTCAAGGCACAAGTGGTTTCCATGATCATAAATCCCTAAGGAGCCATTTTTCTATTTACAACCCTAACTGTTGGAAATAATGGAATGGTGTACTGAGAGGGGAGGGGTGAATTAGTACCTTCAAAACTTTTATCACTTAACCTTAATCCTTTATGTAATCAATTGTATTACCATTCATATATGCTATTCTATCTTTGTGTATGTAATATTAATTCATAATTTAATAAGCATGTAAAAAATTCATAGAAACATTCATGAAATGTATAGACACATGACACAAGATTTGGTAACGCAGAAAACCCCTGTTAGAAGGTAAAAACTGCAGTGGGATGAAACCCAAAAAGCTTCACTATTTGCAGAATGGAAAAGGCCAGTTAAGGCTTACAATTTCATCACTTCTAATGATCTACCCTATTAGGAGTATTATGTGGAGACTGATTAAGGTCTACTTTGTTAACCTAATTCATCTTTTTCTGTTCTTGCTTGAAACTCTTAGTCCAATCCATAGATGTTCTCCTTGGCTACTATCATCCTCACATCCATTATGAAATGAATGAATACACATCTATTTATACAATATATTGACCTAATTAAGTTTCACGTATTATAAAGATAACTATATGATCAAAGGTTTACAACTTGACCTTGATCTCCTAGTTTGCATGTTTTGAATCAGTTAGATTGTTTAAAACTATTACAATTACATTGCTTTTCCCTCAAGAAATGGTTTTAAATCAAATCAAAATGCTAAATATAAAAAATAAGTGTTTTATCTGACGTGGAAATCAGATCCACATTTCTTGGGGTTTAACTGACTTTCGGTGTCTGATGCTTGGGTTGCTCTGTTGTTAGTCTATCGGTGTTCCTTCTATGAACTGTCAGCCGGGTTCCCTTTCTCTGTCAGGTTCCTCTATTTTTCTACTCTATCGGTTTGCACTTTAATATTTTTGGTTTGAAATTTGCAAACTATGTCGGGTTTCTCTTGTGATCTGCCTTTTCAGGTTTCACTTGAACTTAACACTTTTTGGTGACCTTTTTAATCTGTACTTTTGGTTTTTACGGAAATTTTGTCTTTCGGTGATGGTTCAGGAACTATTTTCCCTTTGCATATACTAATGGAAAAATAATGTCTTCAATCTCCCCCTTTGACATTAGTATCAAAAACTAATATGTGCAAAATACTAAACTGTGTAGTATGTACACCATGTGTTCACCTTGTCATTTATGACCCCCCTATGTATATGTTGGTATTGTATATGTATATAAATGTACACTTTCATTTTTACTATACTCCATTTTCGCCTTATCTTTATGTCATTTTCCCTTTTGTACCATATCATTCTTCCCCTTTTTACTACTGTACATATCATTTTCCCCCTTTTTTGGTAGTAAGGGCAAAGGTGTATACTTACAACTTATAAAAAATATGGGAATAGGAATTCTTCATTTCTTCCATCAGTTTCTCCCATTTCTCCTTTAGGTGTTCAAGAGTCATTTGCTCCTGTGTGATTCAGGCATGCATATTATAGATGTTATCTGCTACAGATGGCAACTAAGTGTCTTGGCGAAGTCATGTGTTGTTGCAAAAGTGTAAGATGTGGTAGCATTAGAGCCTATAGCTCAGTAACCTCATCTCTAAACTTGGTTTCTGCCCCTAGAATTTCCTATCTCAACCTTCTAGATTTCATAATGTTTTTCAAATGCATCTTGATTGCATTGTCATTTGTGGTTAGACCATGTGCACTTGTATTTAGATCAGAATCTATTTGTGCAATCTTATCACTATTTTCCTTAGTGATTTTCTCTAAAGTGCACAAATTTTTTATTAAGGAAATAGCCTCAGAACTTATTGGATTTGATTCATCTGCAAGTTTTGAGAGCTTTACCTTGTTCACTGCCACTTCTTGGCTGATCTTTTCTGTCAATTTGTATTGAAATTTTTGTTCTGCTCATTCTTCAATTGATTTTTCTGCATCCACATTTTGATATGTAATTGCCTCGGTTAGAAAGTCAAGTTGATCAAGGATGAGGGTATTTTGATCAACATCAATGTCAGGAACAATTTGTGCCAATATATCCCTTGTAGTTTCTAACACTATGGATTCTTTGTGCTCTTTCCTTAGCTTTTCTTGCATAGCTTTCCTTTGACATATTTTCCCATACTCTTTGAGAGATTCAAAATCCAATGTAGAAGGGTCACACTTTGGTATCTCAATGATTTCATCTAGTGTTACCTTCAGCTTGGACTTCTTCTTCTTCTTCTTCTTCTTCTTGGATGCTAAGTGAGAGGCACTTGAATGTACTACCAAAGCAAGATCCTTTGCTTTGTTAGATGTGCTTGATGAAGGTTTTCGTGGTGTTGTTTCTTTTTCCTACTACTTGGTATCTTCCCGTCGATTGGTAGTGGATGTCTCCACATCAAAATTCAGTTTATCTGCAACATCTCCTTCTATATTCTTATGAGTATCTATTAGAAACACTGAGAGGGGGGGTGAATCAGTGTTTTTCTATTTATTATATTTCAGTAACATAAACATAAATCAAACATACATCCAATGAAGCTTAATACAAGAACACATAACACATGATATGATTACGGGGAAACCTTGATCAGAGGAAAACCCCAGTGGGAATTATTACCCACAAATATTGCACTAGTATAATGAACCTGTTAAAGTTCCTTTGCCCTGTTAGGAGCAGTCTTTACAATCCAAGTACAATGACCCTTTTAGGAGTCTTAGACCCTGTTAGGAGTCTATTACAAAAACCCTATTAAAGGTATATGGCTCACTGCCTAGGCTCACTACCCAATAAGATGAAGGCTAAAATCTTATGATAGTTGATATACACTATATCAAAAGTGAACTGTTGTGATGACACTGTTGTCTGATTAGTTCCATTTATGCACGGATGCTCTTACTCTCTTAAAGAGATTTATCTCATTCTGACTTCATTATACTTCTCTTCTATATTTTTCTTCTACATATTATTCAACACTTGTAACATAACTTTACATTACATACTTATATGTTCATACCCGAATAGACGTGACTCAAAACAAGAATATAGTCGGCCCTAAAAACATAATACACAATGATTCTGAGAAAGTCAGATTAAGCATGTTTACAAAAATAATAAAGACATTATTACAAACATATAATCAAAGGTGCTTGGCCGTTACACAACAAAATAATTCACACTGATCAAAACACTAGTCGACTTTCATGCTTTGTCTTCTAGACTGCTGGTGTATTGATCTGTCTGTAACTTCTCTGTACTATCGTGTTGTACCATGCGTGTCTGGACTTAGTATGTAGACATCACCTAGAACATATATCTAAATGCACATACTCTGATTCAGTCTCTCACACGTGCGCTGATGTGCTAATCGTTGTATAACTCTGTCTATCCTATTTTCCATACTTAGTCATTTTTATCTTCTAAGTTATCTTTGATAGAAACTTAGTATGACTTTGTTGCCATGATGACAACAAAAAATAAGCCATGCATCCTCAGGAAGTCAACTTTCCAACAATCTCCCCCTTTGTCATTTATGGCAACAAAGGAATGTGGCCAAGTTTCTCAAAATGACTTAACACACAAAATAACTGTATATCATTGCATCTCTTAACATATATATATATATGTGTGTGTGTGTGTACACACACACACACACACACACACATATTTCTCACCATATATACACATTCTCTATTACTCCCCCTTTGACATTAATGACAAAGGTGTACAAAACTTGTAAGTCTTCTAGATACTTACTCCATGTAAACATCAGGGTACACAACATGAAGAGATTGGATCTCTTTCTGCCAGAATACCTCATTGCATCAACTGTCTGAAGATGTGCACATAAGGTATATGTTAGCTTCTCCATCTTTATCAAGTCCATGTAAGGACCTTGATCATATGTCACAATGGTGGCATCAATATGTTTGATGTTCTCATTTAGAACTGCTAGAGAGGGCGTAAGTGCATTTCTCAATTGAGTTTGTTTGACTCTTATCTTACTGATCTCTCAACTTAGCCTTTTCAATATTTTCCAACTAACCTTTATAGAAATTGTTATAGATGTTCATGTCCTGGGTAGATGTCTCAACTAATTTTCTGATAGTGTCCACCATGATCTCTACCTCTTCTATCTTTTTGATATGTTCAGAGGTAAACTTTACTCTGTCCATGCAGTTTGCTATAACTTTCTTACCTTTAGCTGCCAATTCTTTCAATATGGATTGCCCAATCTTTAGAGATTTTAAGTCTAAAGTAAAATTCTTTACCAATTCATTCAATCTCTCCTTTTTATATTCATCTTCTGCAATTCTAGTAGCAGAGTCTACTAGGTCTGTAAAGTGTGCTTTGAAGCTTGTTAGAATGTTGTCAACATCTTCAACTGATTGAATTTTGGCTACTTTCTTGTCTGTAGGCACTAAATCATTCAAAATGTTAACTAATTCCAAGAAAAGAGGGTTCCTCATACCTATTTTTCTTTGGGATTTTCCATAGCTAGCATGCTGATCTTTATTAAGTCCTCTTTTCCCCAAGCATCTAGATTTGTTGAATCAAGAGTTAACCTTGACAACAATGAAGTAGATGGTAAAGTGGATAGAGTGAATATAGTATTTCAACTAGTGTCCATCCATTCACTCTTTACTGGTATCTCCTTGACTGGTGTCTCATTGTCTTAAGTATCTTTCTCTTGATTCAAGTCTATTGGATCATTGAAGGGAACTTCATCTTGTTGTACAGATGTATCATCAGTGCACATCTCTTCAGTGCTTACAAATGCTTTATCAACTTTGTCCATGTATTTTTCAGATGCTGTCATGGATATCTTGATATTATAAACCACTATAGTATCTTCTGAGTCATTTGATGTATCAGAAGTTATTGTCACTGAGGGCGCTGAGACCTGTGGACCTGTCATAGGTGCATCTTGAGTCACTGGTTCTGTAACTTGTTTGGGAGGAGCTAGAGTTACCTTTGTTGTAGGTGCCCTTGATGGATACATGTGTCTATCCATAAACACTTGTGCAAATGCCTTTTCAATTTGTTTTCCTATTTGCTCAGACTCTTTGTTCATAATCTATAGAGTCCTTGTCTTGGTTCTGAGATGAGGCTTCACCAGATCTAATAGAATTGTCTTCTCATCATGTGAGCATATAGAGAGAAGATTATCCAATTTTTCTTATCTTATCCTAATGTCTTCCTCAATTGCATGTCTCTTCATTATTTCCAGTATGTTCCATGACTTGTCAGGTATCACTGTCTTAAGTTCAAGAACTGACTTCTTAAACTTAATCATATGAGAGATGATCATAGAGTGTATCTCAGTTTTATCAATCTCTTGATACTTGTCATAGACCTTAGCAAGTGTGTCTAGTCTCCCTTCATTAACAATCTTGTTCTTCAAGACATTTAGACTAGGTCTGAATCCTACCTCAGGAGGAGCTTGAGTGTTCCTTGCTGTGCTTAGTGTGTTCCTTGAGGATGGGTGATTTGTAGGCACTTTCTTCCTTCCTCTAGACTTCTTTCTTGGTATAGAAGGTGGAGATGAGTCTAGGTCAATGGTGGTAGAGGGCGTAGAGGCGCTCTCTACTTTCTTCTTCTTCTAGATGTCATCATTCTTCTCAAGTTCTTTGGTTATCTTGGCTTCTCTAGCTTTTTCAAGATCTTCTTGAGTGACTCCATGAACTCTTAGAATGCTAGATGTAATCTTAGATGCCTTTCTTTTGTTATCAGCACTGTATAGTACAGAATCAACTGCATTAGTCTTCTCTCTGTAAGTGCCCCATCTGGGCTCATTGGGATCTTTGGGTGCAGACAAAAGGACCTATGCATATCCTTCCAGTACATGTTCCTCCACTTCATACCCAAGTGGATGAATCCATTTAGTTTTGGGCTCAACTGCCTCCATGCAAGTGCAGTCAGTTTCTACCATGAAGCATATGGTTTCCTTATACTTTTCAACAATCTTC
>MU224975.1:23636-61259 GCA_018584345.1 Thuja plicata | reverse complement strand
GAAACCTTGATCAGAGGAAAACCCCGGTGGGAATTAGTACCCAAAAATATTGCACTAGTATAATGAACCTGTTAAAGTTCCTTTTCCCTGTTAGGAGCAGTCTTTACAATCCAAGTACAATGACCCTATTAGGAGTCTTAGACCCTATTAGGAGTCTATTACAAAAACCCTGTTAAAGGTATATAGCTCACTGCCTAGGCTCACTGCCCAATAAGATGAAGGCTACAACCTTCTGATAGTTGATATACACTATATCAAAAGTGAAATGTTGTGATGACATTGTTGTCTGATCAGTTCTATTTATGCGCGTATGCTTTTAGTCTCTTAAAGATATTTATCTCATTCTGACTTCATTATACTGGTCTTCTATATCTTTCTTCTGCATATTATTCAACACTTGTAACATAACTTTACATTACATACTTATATGTTCATACCCGAATAGACGCGACTCAAAACAAGACTATAGTCGACCCTAAAAACATAATACACAATGCTTTCGAGAAAGTCGGCTTAAGCGTGTTTAAAAAAATACTAAAGACATTATTACAAACATATAATCAAAGGTGCTTGTCTGTTACACAACAAAATAATTCACACTGATCAAAACACTAGTCGGCTTTCATGCTCTATCTTCTGGACTGCTGGTGTACTGATATGTCTGTAACTTCTCTATACTATCATGCCATACCATGTGTGTTTGGAATTACTATGTAGAAATCACATAGAACATATATATGAATGTGCATACTCTGATTTAGTCTCTTGCACGTGCGTTGATTTGCTAATCACTGTATAACTTTGTCTGTCCTATTTTCCATACTTAGTCATTTTTATCTTCTAAGTTATCTTTGATAGAAACTTAGTATGAATTTGTTTCCATGATGACAAAAAAAAATAAGTCATGCATCCTTAGGAAGTCAACTTGCCAATAGTATCATCTTCTTTCTTCTCTTCTTCACCTTTTTCCTTCTACCCTTCATTTGTTTCTTGTTGTGCTCCATCTATAACATTTTGGTCATCAGTTGTATCTTTCTGTTCATCATTACCCTTATTATCGGGTATGCTTGCATCAGGCTTGGGTGAGTTTTCCTTTTGTGAGATTATGTTAATAGCTTGTATTAATAGTGACATTTGGCCTAGTATATTCACATGTGCATCATCTATAGTTGTGTCATGTTTGTCAGTTTGGGCTAGGGAAACAATGACATCTTCATATTTTTGTACCTCATATGTAGGATTGCCTCTGGTAATATTAATGATAGTATTATCAGGCCATGTTTCATCTACAGTGTCCATATCCTTGTTACCTTTTGTGTTCAAATCTTCTTCATTAATGTTCTCATCAATTATAAGAATATGTTTGGGGCTCTGTTTGGTCTAATTTTCTTCATTGTGTGGCTTGTCAGTAAGAGCTACTTGTGGCTTGGGACTTGTGTGCTTTTTGGGTACATCAAGTATCTTTCTCCATTCATCCTCACTCTTCCTGTCTAGCTCAATTAGATGCCCCTTTAGCACTTGGTAGGATCTTAATTTTGGTGATAACCTGTTGGAATGTTTCTTCATCATTTATTTAATCTCTTCCATTTTAGATTCAGGTGGCATGACTAAAACTAGGGCTCTTTCCCTTATTTTTTTCTCTTCCTTTAGAGCATATGTCCACCTAGCCAAAAATCTATCCATAAGTGCTTTTGGCATTTTATTTTAAAATTGAATTGGTATATATTTAAATACACTCATCATTGTGATGATGCCTTCTTCTAACTTGTTCTAGTCCTCGGGGTTCAAAGTTAGCCATTTTCTAATCTTGGGGCCACTTATTGATCTTGACTTGATCATTGATGCACATACCTCATCAATTGTGGCAGGCATCTTATTCTTAATAGGTTGTTCATCTTGTTCAATTTCCTCAATGTATTCCTTAGTTTTGATTAAATTCCTTCTTTTTGTTAGTCCCTTTTTCCCTGTTTGAGGCTTTCTTTTATAGGTCCTTACTTGACCTTTCTTGATCAATGAAGGAATTGCATCATTTGTTGTCTGAATTTTGGTCCTAGATGCAGAAGTAGTCCTAGGCTTCTTTGGGGGTGGCACATTAGACTCTATGGATTCTAAGTCACTCACCTTCTCAGCTTCACTGATGGGTGATTGACCCTTGATTTCTTCTATCTGTTATGTTTCCTCTTCATTTACCAACAGTTTTTTCTTGAAAGTCTTAACCATTTTGTCTTTCTTCCTATCAATCTTTTTCATAACTAAGCCAGTTTTTATCCTTTCCTTGGCTTCCTCATAAGTTACAAACTTAGGTTGTGACTTGTCCAATAGCTCATTTATCAATGCCTCAATAACATTTTTTGCTTGATCTATGTTAACCTCATAGTCAAGTGGTGTCAGCCATGCTGTCCTTGGTACATCTATCTTGATATAGGTGTAATCAGTGTCCACTAGAAAACAAATGTCATTCTTTTACTTTTCTACCAGTTGTTCTAGTATCCTCACTCTCTTCTGCATTCTTTCTTTGAACCCAACGAAGTATTAATTCATGACTGATTCAAATTTATCTCCTAATGATTTGATGAACTCACTAATCTGTGTGGTCATTGGTCAGGTATTGTCCCATTTGACATTGCCGATAGATGGGAAGGATTCTTGAAAATAGAAAAATATGCACATAATGAGTGAACCAAACTTACATGAGTTAGACTTTGTAGTCCTGATTGTCCTCATGTTCTCATCTAATTTCCTTAGCAGAAGTTTTGATAGATCTAACTGTAGTCCCTTAACAGTTTTGTGTGTTGTATCCACTACTTCAGATGCAATACTATTCATCCTGCTAGCCTGAAATAATTTGTACCCTAAGAAACATGCTCCAAATTTCATTTCATCATCCTTGACAGTGGATACCTTTAATCCTCTTCCATCCCATGCTTCTCCTATGTTCGTTTCAATGTCATCTCAAGGAGGGTGCTTTAGTGCCTTTGCTTTATCAGTTATAGGATAATAAGTAACAACTTGTATACCATCCCTAGTTATCAATTTTGGCTCATCCAACCATATATTTCAGTCATGTACTCTTCTTAGTACTAACCGAATCCATTTGGTCTTGAATTCCTTTAGAAATAATAGGGCATTTGTGAGTCCTTTCACTTCAATGTTCTTAAGTTCTTCTTTGATTGTTCCATCATCTTTGCAAAGATTTTTGTAAGCTTTCTCAACTTCTAGGTCTCCTATTTCTTCAATCTTGTAGTGAATATACAATCGGACATCCTCAATGAGTAAAACCCTAGCTAGTATACTGGAGAATGCACCAGCATTTTTGGGTTGTGAAGCAACCTCAGGATAGATCTTGTAATAAGGTTCTTCACAAGTTATATCCTTGATTATATTGACCTTATTCTCATTTGCATTCTTGATCTTGGAGGTTCATGAATTAGTTTCCATCATTTCATAATTTAGGGCTTTTTCCCGTAAAAGAAAATAGAGTTCTTGGTGGATTTTGTTACTTACTTCAACCTTCTATGACTTTTGGGGATGTTTCTAAGTGTTGTGAACAGGGTTAAAGTCACTCTATAATCTGGTTTCTTCGTTCTTTGGTTTCACTCAGCTTCTTCTTTCAAATCTCTTTGTGAATAATGAGCTCTTCCATCAACTATTTATAGACTTTTGCCCTAAGTCATGTCATAAATTATCACCCACTTCTTGGTGTTTGAAGATGGATTCGTCGGGTAGCATACACACTTCATTCTCAGTGAGAACATGATGCTTGCGCTAGGTGTCAACTCATTTGACTGCTTATCGACAAAACTCGGTATATGGCAAAGACAACATTGTCTTTTTACATGATTACTGACGGATCTCAATTTATGCTAGTGACTTAGCTTTTTATGTGTTAACCGATGATTCTCAGTAAGTATAGACAACTTAGCTTTGTATGCACACTAATGATTTTTGGTAAGCATTAACTGATGAGATTGAATTCACAGAATCATAACAAGTAATACCATAGTACATCTTTAATCATGCTAGTTTGGTATTTCATCAATGTATAATGGAATTGATGCAAAATACAACTTGGTATAATGTAGTTCCATACTTAATTGTTCTGCTTAGGTGGGGTTGGTGATGTCACTAGATCCATTGGATAAGGTGTCACCATTTGCATTGCTTGGTCCAACTTCATCAGTGTTTGTAGCTTTCCTCCACATTTTGTTTCTCATCTTCCTGATGTCTTCAATGGCGTTTCCATTGGAAAAGGTGCTGGTCTCTGTCATTTGGTCTCAACAGTCCTTTCTTAGATGACCAACTTTATGACAGTGTAGACATGCCATTCCAGGCTTAGTCCAACTCCTAGAATTTATCATCCATTGTCTCATGCAGTTTGCAGCTATGTGTCCAAATCTTCCACATGATTATCAGTTTTCCCATGTGTTGTAATCCCAAACATATGAGTTACTGACTCTTTTCGGTTGATAAGCAATTTCATTTTCTTTAGGCTTCCATGCTTGTCTTTTCTTCTTCCTGCATTCAAGAGATGTGTGCCCATGCATTTTGCAAGTAGGAAAATATTTTTCCATTTAGGTTTCCTTCTTTGGTTGTTTCACCTCATATTTACATTCATATGCTTTATGTCCTATCTTGTTACATTTATAACAAATTCCTATGAATGAAGGTGTGGATTTAGGAATACCTTTTATTTTGCTCCTACAAACATTTGATGTGTGGCCTGGTTTTCCATAGTGATTGCATGACTTCTTTCTTGGTCTCTAATTGGCATAGACATTCTTTGGATCAGCTTGGTTTTGTGATTCTTCATTTTCAGTATACCCTAGTCAGTTATTATTGTTGACTCTTCTTTTTCATGTAGAAAATCATCCATCCTTTTGGTGCTTTCTTCATCTCTCTTGATCATGTCATTATGTTGTTTCTAAATTCTTACTTCATGCTTTAGCTTTTCATTTTCTTCTCTTAGCTCACCGATAGCTTCTATTCTTTCAATGAGTTCTATGTTCATTCTGTTTGCCTCCTGACTCATAAGAATAATCTGATTGGTGATCTCATGATGATGTTCTGTAAGTCTTTGTATTTACGATTCTTTCTCTTGTAGATTTTCAGTAATCTTCCTCCTTTCATTAATAGCTAGCGTTCTTTCTTGCTCATCTTGTCTAGCATTGTTCACTACATCAATCATTCTTACCATCTATGTCTCTTGACTGATTTGTAGAGATTTCACTTGTCCATTTAGATTTTGATTGATTCATTCAGACTTGTGATGCTTTCTCCAGATGTGTCTGATGCTTTGCTAGTTGTAGATCCTGAAGACTCAAATAGATCAGGTATCTCCTCTTCATGATAATCTATTTCATTATAGCAATATTCCATAATATTTCTTTCATCCAACAACTATCTCATCTTGATTCTAGCTTCTTTATACTATTCATAGAATATATGTATCTCTAATTTTTGATTCTTAATATTCTTGTCTAGCTTGTACCTTTCCATTATATGACCTTTTCTATTAAGTCTTTAAACTTTTCCAATTAAGAGATCTAGCTCTTATACCAATTGTTGGAAATAATGGAATGGTGTACTAAGAGGGGAGGGGTGAATCAGTACCTTCAAAACTTTTATCACTTAACCATAATCCTTTATGCAATCAATTGTATTACCATTCATATCTACTATTCTATCTTTGTGTATGTAATATCAATTCATAATTCAATAAGAATATAAAACACTCATGAAATGTATAGACACATGACACAATATTTGGTAATGCAGAAAACCCTTGTTAGAAGGTAAAAATTACGGTGGGGATGAAACCCACAAAGCTTCACTATCTGTAGAATGGAAGGGGCCAGTTAAGGATTACAATTTGATCACTTCTGATGATCTACCTTTTTAGGAGTATTATGTGGAGACTGGTTAAGGTCTACTCTATTAAGAGCTTTAACAAAACTATTTAGTATGCACTCGGATAAGAGATTTACATAAGGATTGTTAAATCCACCTTTCTTGAAAGGATTTCTTCTATTTGCTACACTTGTTAGAATGTAGACAAAAATATTCAGTGACCTAAGTGTATGAAATCTACAATTGTTGATTTACAGATCCATTAAACTCACATGTACATTGTATCACCTAATGTGATTGATTAATACCTCTTTTTCTCGGTAGCCTTGAATCCGGTTCTTGATAACCTAATTCATATTTTGTTGTTCTTGCTTGAAACTATTAGTATGTTCTATAGATGTGCTCCTTGGCTACTATCATCCTCACATCCATTATGAAATAAATGATTACACATCTATTTATACAACAGATTGACCTAATTAAGTTTCATGTATTACAAAGATAACTATATGATGAAAGGTTTACAAGTTGACCTTGATCTCGTAGTTTGCATGTTTTCAATCAATTAGAATGATTAAAACAATTAAAATTGCATTGCTTGTCCCTCAAGAAATGGTTTTAAATCAAATCAAAATGCTAAATATAAAACATAAGTGTTTTACCTGATGTGGAATTCAGATACACATTTCTCAGGATTTAACTGACTTTCAGTGTCTGATGCTTAGGTTACTCTATTTTCAGTCTATCGGTGTTCCTTCTGTGAACTATCCATCAGGATCCCTTTCTCTGACGGGTTCATTTTCTTTTCTGCTTTATCAGTTTTCACATTAAAATTTTTGGTTTGAACTATGCAAACTGTGTCGGGTTTCTCTTGTGATTTGTCTTGTCGAGTTTCACTTGAACTTAACACTTTTCAGTGACCTTTGTTATTTGTAATTTTGGTTTGTACTAAAATTTTGTCTTTCGGTGATGGTTGAAGAACTATTTTCCCTTTGCATATACTAATGGCAAAATAATTTCTTCACTAATTGGTCCAGTGAACCCACAACAGGGACAATAATTATCTATAGTGCACAAAACAAAAATTCTAATCTAAATTACTCTAGAATAACTGTAAAACAACAAATGGAACCTAATTACATTAAAAATAAAACCAATTCAATCAAATGGACACTCCTTATAGCCAAACTCAGAGAAATACAGTAAAATGTTACTTCCAAATACTTACAAAATTGTGCCAAATGGTAGCCAACCTCCATACATGGTTTCCAAGAATCTTAAATATGTCCTAATGACCTAGAAAAACTCTATGAATCAACCCATAACTGAATTCAGGTATTTTTACATCTTTTGACAAAAATGTTGTCGAGCAACTTTGCAAAGTTGCAAAAGTTGGCCGACAACTTTTACAACTTTTGAATTTTGACCATTCTAATGTCCTAATCCAACATAATGGGTGCCAATCATTACCAAAACACTTTATCAATTCTATGACAATGAAAATAGGTCATTTCTAGCACTTTAGGTGTCATTCACCAATTTTGTCCTCTTTAGGCTTACATCTCTTCCATAGGACCAATTGTCACCATTTCAAATATACCAAAACAAAACTAAACACAACTAAACTAGAATCAATCCAAACTAAACACAAGCCTCTAGAAGGATTTTACAAACCAAAATTTTATGATTGGACATGACCAACCACTAGGTGCTCCTGCACCAACTGCTATTGCTGCCAAACACAAGCCCTTATCATCTCTTATCACTCCCCCACACCCAGTCGGCCTAGGGTTACCCTTAGCCGCCCCAATTCTATTTTATACATTACAATCTTATGATTTGTTGATTTATTAATTTTACCATTGTAGCTTGATTTATTCTATTCTATTCTATTCTATTCTATTGATTTATGCTTTGACTTCTAATCATTAATAGGTAATTTGATCTTAAGAAATTAATTTTTTGATTTGACATATACTAGAGAAATTTTTTTATCATAATAATTTCATTATACTAAGTTGTCTTTATTTATTAAAATTTAGTATCAACTTGAGAAAATTTTAGTATAGTAAGTTCAAATCAACAATTGGTATTAAAGCTAATGATTTGGTACTATTGAGCATTGTTTTGACACAAGCCAACTTGCTAGGATCTTGAGATTCGATTTCCTCTCTTGAAAGAATAATGATGTTATTCCCAAGGTTCTCTGGGGTTGGGTCACAACCTTCTTGGTTACTCAGTTGAAGATAAATGTGAATGTTCACGAGGAGGCCTTTGCTCACTCGTTCAAGACATCAAACTGCAAAACACTTGAGTTCTCTTTTGGTATTTTCCATTTTAACATATATGGTGGGTTTTGTAAATAAAATGCAATTTTGTGTTTTAAAGATGTGGATTTTTAGAATTTAAAGACATAATTTAAAGAGAGAATAGAGTAACAAGAATTAAAGCAAATTACTAAAAATAAAATCCTATAGACATAAGCTGTTGTAAAATCTTCCTTGCAATTTGAATGATGGGGAGATTTGGAACAAACCCACGAAGCACGAATCAGACAAAGTCACAATTCACTGCCCCACGGATGCAAGTGTTTGGAGAGAAGGTACATTCACTCATGCGAGATATTCAAAAATGATCAAATCGTGAAGCCACCAAGATGTTTGGACCCATGAGATAGATTTATCATTAATCCCAAAGATGATTTCTTCCACGCATTCGTCACATCAAGGTAAAGTAAACAAAAACAAAATCCAACTAAAGAAACGTGAATTCAAAACACAATAAACAAGAGGCTCTATGAAAATAATGAATAATGCAAGCATACATCCAATAATTTCACATAGGTAGCATAAATTTACAAACCACAGATGAAGCACCAAATTTATATCTTTATTGTATTAGGAATCTGACCCTTTTACATCGATTTGTGATTACAATATATAGAGTTTGATCCACAACTTTGAATTCTGAATTCAAGGCATCAGAGAGAAAAATAAATTAAACTAAAACTTCATGGAAAGGGAAACTACTCTTAATTGATAATAGATAACTTTCATGGATTCTTGAATCCATTTACAATCATTCTTCCCATGCAAGCAGAGTCAAACTCGCCAGGAAGAAAAGAGAAAAGAAGGAGGGTTTCTTCTGAAAACTTGGAGTTTTCTTCTCATTTCTTGGAGTTTTCCTTGGATTATTCATATGGAGGTTCTTCTAGCGGTGGAGACTAGTAAGAGACCCTTAGTCCCTTCAAAAAGAACTCAAGTTAACTATCAATCTAATCTGGAGTTCAACTGGTGTGCAAAAATGTGATCTTGCTAGAAACACCCAAATTTTCGGACCCCGGCCTCAACTCTGAAAATTTTAATGCCCAAAAATTCTTAAGTGTTAAACAACCAAAATTTTAGTCCAAAGTTTGGACTTTTCGGTGGCTGAAAAGGCCAAAATATTTCAAAGGATGAAAAGGCCAAAAAACCTGGAAGGCCAAAAGGCCAAAAAACTATCCTTCTTGTGGGGCAGAAAGGCCAAAAGACTGGAATCTGCATGTCTTGAAGGGGCCGAAAGGCCGAAAGGCTAAAACACTGATACTTTCCTTAGGGAATTTTGTTAAGTGCTGGAGATTACTTCTTCAAAATGCTTAGTGATCCACGGGGTCAGTCTGGGAAGACTTTAGGTCTTTCTTTTCACCTTGTTGACCTTTCATTCTTTCTTTTCTTTGAAGGTAGTTAGCTCGAAAGAAAAAAACTGGATCTCCTCTACATGGTTTGTCATCTTCGTCATCTCTTCTTTTGAATAGAATAATTTCTACAAGGCTTCCTTAGTCCCTACACTTGCCATGATGTCCCTAAATTGTTGGACCACTTCTTTAGATGGCCGTAAGATATTATTAGCTTTGTCTCAGTACAAATCAAGGTCAATCCCTGTGAAGAACACATCTATTTCTTCCACCCATTCCAGGACTTCTTTCAACTTCTCCAATATGGAGGCTTGACATTTTTCATAAATGTTGATTATCTAGATTATGCGCTTGATCCAAGTCTCAAAATTGACTAGCTCTTCACCCTCATATATCTTTACCACAATTTGGAAGTGTTGTTTCTTAATGATCTACAAATCTTGGAGGGAGGCTCGTCATTTGCTTGTCGCAGACTCCAGGCCACCCTCATTTGTCATCAAATCAAGTAAATTTGTAGCTTCTATTAGAATAACCCTATAAGGTTTGAATACCCATTTGATGGCACCTTCCCCGTACTTCTCAAGATCTTCTTTCCAATCTGCACTTTCTTTGACGAAGGATGGGGTTAACCCTGCTAGCAAGTCAAGGGTGTTTCTATTATCTAACACTATCTATAATGAGGCCTCTGGGCAGTTGGGGTCAATAGGACCAACCATTTTGTGAATGAACCTCTTCAAGGCTTCATTCTATTCTGTCAAGGTTTTTATGGTCTCTTCATCCTTACTCATGAAACCCAAAGCATGTTTAATCCCTAAGGCTGCTAGTGTCTTGCTCCCTTCCCTGGTGGGTTCCCCCAAATCTACGTCCTCAAATGTACAGTCTTCTGGAGTTGCTTGCATTTGAGAGGTGCTAGCGGATGGGACTAAAACTTGTGCCTTCCAGCACCCCTTTGTGTCTTGAGTGACATAAGACATTGTCGGCGTTGGTAATATGATATTTGTTTGATGAAAAGATTTCCCTAAGGATGCTATATCTATATTTTCCCCTTCATCCTCATTTGTACAAGTTCTTCTCCTCAATTGGATTTCTTTAGTAAACCATGTAGGCTTACTAGATGTGGTAACTGGCTCATATGGGGTAACCTAAAGAACATAATCCAAAATTTGGGACCCTAGAGCCACCTCTTTATCTATCCCTTCCTCTTGTTCCTGTCTATTTTCCCCTTCATTCATTTCTCCTCGGTGTTCTTCTTCCTTCTCCCTTTCCTCTTCTGCCTTGTCTTCTTCTTCCATTGCCTCATCTTGTTTTCCCTGGCCTTTGTCTTCATCTCCTAAGGAGCTAACCAACACTTTGGTATTGAGACCAGTCATGACCTTTAATGTGGTTTTTAAAGGTGACATAGCCTCTATGGTTAATAATCCTCTAGGGGTCAGGATTTGGCAAGGAAAAGGGCTTGATGATGGTGGAGTAGGTGTTGGGAGGTTTGGAATTAGAAGTGGAAGAGTAGTTGGTGGAGTTTGGAGAAATGGTGGTGGAGTAGAAATAGGAGGTGTAAGAGTAGTTGGTGGAGTAGGAATGTGAGGGGCTGTTGTAACAATAATGGTTTCTGTTGTGGGCTCATTTCTAGTCACCTCTTGGGCAATTGGAGACTCTTGATTCCTGAGCCCTTGATCTACCTTATATTTCTCTCCCACAATAGGTATATTTGGCTTTGGATTGGTAAATTGAGTGGGAGGAGGAGTTAGGGTTACCTATGGGTTAAAAAGAGAAGGACCACCTACCTCAAACCCAGTTACATAACCTGGCATGTCCTGGGTTGGGTTTGAGAAACCCTCCAGACCCTTAAAGTATGATATTTGGAACTCATCTGATCCCAGAGCATCCAAGGGATTATCTTGCTCTTTAGGATCCTCTTGGTGTTTCCTACTAGTCTCCTTCTCTCTCCTTTTGTAAGACCTTGTCCTTTTGACTAGAGGGACCTCCCCTTCTTCCTCTTCTTGCGGGTCCTCCTGTATGGATTCTAATTGTGGAGACACAGAAGCTTTCTTCCTCTTATACGTCTTCTTTCCCTTTCTAGTGGCAGGAGAAGATTGTCCAAAAGTGGAGGGTCCTTCATTTGGTGAAACCTATGCTGGCCCTATGGGAGGATCTATTTTCCCAGTCATTCTTGTCTTAAGAGCTTGTTTCCTTGGGATTGACCCGTACTCCACTACAAATTCATGGCCATATACTGTGCTTGGCTTCTGTGGTGGTGCCTTCTTGTATTGCGACACTGTACTTTTCTCTCCACATTGTTTATCCGCCTTCTTGGGTGGATCCATCAACATTTTCACAGGTATTGGGCTCATCATGTAGGGCCTCTTAATCCATTCCTCTATTGTTCTCATCACATGCCTTTCCCAAAAATCAATATCATCATTTTCATCCTTATCAACCTCTACATTCATGATGGGCCTATCATATATCTTGTCATCTATGTAAATGGCCTCCAAGACCTCATCTGAATCATACTCCCAAACTTTTGGGAGAATATGAGTCTTTATGACTTCCTTTTCCAAGGTAAGATTCATTCTACAATAATCTTGGATTATGACGTCATGATCATCCACCTAGTTCATCCAGTGATCCTCCAAGTGTGGTTCATGAATGTAGAACTTGCCAATAATGTGGTTGTAAGTGCCTATAGGGTCAAAATGAGGCCGCACTATTTTGTAAAGCTATAGGGGATAGTCATCCCATTAAAAAGCCAAAGATTTATAGACCTTCATATCCTATAGGGTATTTGGTCCCAATGAGATGGGGAAATCCCAACAGTGCTTCTTCTTGTGCTTTATGTGTTCATATGCATCTGCGAGTTGCCTAGTCATTTCCAAAATTATTATCTAGTCAGATGGATACCTGGGAGACTTCTTTGGTTTCAAAGTTGATCCTGCTATCCGAATGTAATTGAAGGTTCTGAATTGTATGTAATAGGCCCCTATGGCCCTTACCTTGGTGACTGCTTCTTCTGACATCCTTTTTGCAAAATCACCCTCAATGGATCGAATGATTGAAAAAATGAAGGCATCATTGACTATCCTATAGTCTAGGTTGTCCTCTGACATTTTTTTCCCTTTTCTATAGTGGGGGGTACATGATGTGAGGCCATGCATTAGGATCATTTAGGTTTCCCCTCTTGATGAGTCCTGGGTAATTCGCCCATGCTGCCAAAAGGTACACCACATAGGTACTCATATAAAACTTGGGGGTTGTGTTTCACTACCACCAAATGTTCATCCAACTTCTCGCTAATGATGGTCCCCCAATCAAACCTAGCCCTATGTCCTCTGAGTCTTTCTATCAAGAGAATCATCCAATTCTCCAGTTGAGAGGATTGTGGTAATCCATATACTCGGCTTAGCATTTTTATGGCCACCTTGATATCATCCTTCAAGTATCCCCTCCTTAGGTCTATCTTGTCTAGCGTATTTTTGGGGAGAGGTTATTCAAGGTAATTATTATTGACTATCTCATAGGCTTCTTCCCCAAGTTTCCCTTCTCTATGAAAAATTCATAGAACTTGTCTATGCCTTTGTGGAGGTGGAAGACATCCTCTATGATGTCTGGCCTAATATCCAATACTACTTGGCCCTCTGTATTCTGAACCACCCTTTTGTTGGAGTCATAATGGTTCACCAAGGTTATGATCAGTTCAGGTGAGCTCATGGCCATGGGGTGGGCTGCCCCATTGACCATTCCTACTAATACCAGTGAGGTACAATCCTTTGATTTTCCAACTGGTTGGGCACACCTTGTTAGGAAGTCATCCCAATCTACATTCCCGATATCAGTATCGGTGATTTCAATATGATTTTTTCCAATTTTGGAAGGGGGTGTGTTTCCCTTGTATAGGTACTTCATGGGAGATGTAGTTTTTTTCTCAGGCATTCCTACAATGAAACATGCAAGTATTAGTATTTTATTTGAAGAAAAACTAAAATAAAGTTGACTAAACTAAGAAAAAAAAGGAAAAAACTCTCTAAGTAGCTAGGAATGAATATTTTTGCACTTTCGAACCTTTCGGGGTTTCAGGTGCCAAAAATGGGTTTGGGGGCTGAAAAGGCCAAAAGTGCAAAAAAGCCATCATTGAAGAGAAAGCTTCATCAAAATTTTTGGCATCCAAAAGTATAAAGTTTTTTGTGGACACCAAAAATCTGAAAAAGTTTGTGAACTCTGAAAGTCTGAGATCTTACTGAGGTGGACAATGCTTTCGGGGATTCAGACTTGTCAGCATTTTGGACCTTTTAGAGGTCCAAAAGGCTGAAAAGGCCAAATCTCCAAAATGACACTCAGACTCCCAACCCAACCTGGTTTTCAACCTTTTGGAGGCTGAAAACCTATGACAAAGGCCACGACCAAAAGAAAACAAAAATCCTAACATAGAAAACTTAGAAATAAAAAACCCAACCCGATGAGGAGGGACTTCCCTGCTAAACATTGAAGGTGCCAAAAGGCCCTAAGAGACCAAGGGAGAGGGAAGTTTGCATGCCCTAGGCTATACAAGCACCAGGAATGAAAACCCTAAAACTAAATCAAGAAGAGGGAAATAACTAGGAGACAACGAAGAAGGAATCTACCTCGAAGGAGCTAGGAGTGGGGGAGGATGACACAATAGAGCTTAGAGGCATGGGGTGATTAGTCTCAAGGATATGGGGTGAAAATGGAGAAGTCATGAGCTCTCAAGAAGTTAGAGTCAAAAAAGGCGAAGTGACTCAGACTAGGGCCCTTTTGGCAATTTATAACCCCTGGGGCTTAGGTCAACACTTTCGATGTTTTGGGGGTTCAAAACACTGAAAGTCAGAAGATAGACACCTTCGGCCTTTTGGTGTTTTCAGAGGCTAAAACATCAAAAGGGCCAACTTTTGGCCTTTTTTCCATTTTGGTATTTCAGAGTACTATGGTCCTCCAAAATGTTGAAAGAGCCGAAAGGCCAAAAAAAGTGTCTTCTTTTGTTTTATCACGCTGACACCCTTTCTTTTTGAGATTGACCACGGGAGGACTCAAGGGGGTGAACAAGACCAAAAAGTCAAAAGACAAAAAAGGGGGTCCCCATGGTTAGAGGACCAAAAATGGGGTGTGTGTTGTGGACCCACAACAAATAGCCTCGATAAAAGGAGGAATGACCAAGGCATTTATTTATCATCATTACTCTTCCAGGCTATAGCTTTGTAGTAGAACAAGGCCAAGAGGTGTTGGCGTCGACAAATCTTTCAATGACCTCCAACTCAAGGTTTTTCATTGGTTCCCCAGTGTGTGTTCATGTGTATTCATTCCTTGACCTTTGATTCTGGTAACTAGAACATTTGCCAGCTGCTCTCGACCTTCGCTAAGTAGACCAGGGTTTCCCGAAAAGAGCTTTGCTGCCAGTCAAGCATTCATAGCCCCAAAAAAGTTTTCCCCAAATCCCAAATATGACCTTGCTCTACTACCAGTTGGGAATTCATAGCCCCAGTAGATGTTTTCATAGTCTCCCAAGTCCATTCTGTCTGCTAGGCTATAGCTTTCTTTTTTTTGAGAGTTCTATCTTTTGGATAGTCATTTTATTTCTTCCAAGTGCTTTTCAAACGTATCAATTTAGGTACTCCATGTGTTCAGGTCCATTACAATGAAATTCTCTTTTCATATTTAATCTAATCCAAGCAATGACTAGGTTGTGCCACCCAGATCTCACACTTGTGGCCTCTTTGGGACACTTTTCTTTTCGTGTGCTTCTCCTCATCTCTCTTCAGTTATTTCCTTTTTTCTATTGCCTTTGCATTCGTTCAGACTTGGGTTATAGGATCGGTGGGTACCCGAATCTATGCACTAGTGCTGGTCACAACTGACAAATGCTCAGGAAGCTATCACTCTTGAGTGTTGATTTTTAGTGTGTTTCATGATTAGGATGACCAAGTTTTTAACTTCTTGTCCATCATTGATAGCTGTCACCACTTTGCCTTTTGGACAATGTTCTTGGCATTGCACGTCTCTTTGGAGAAATTGAATAAGAAATACCTTTTCTTTGATCTACACACTACCTTGGAATGGATCCAAGAACACACTAACCCAAAAAAACAAAACAAGCCACGAAAAAAGAAAGGAAGAAAGGACTGACGGTGAGGGCGACAAATAAAAAGGAAAAAAGGAAAGAAAAGAAAATAACCAAAAAAGGGGGACTATGGTACAAGGGATGGAAGGAAGACCTGCTTAGGATCCAAAGTAGTGTTTGAGGTATTTTCCATTAATTGGCAATGGGGTCAACTCTTCGTTTAATGTGTTGATCCTAAAAGTGTTTTCCCCTAGGATCTCTAATATCTGATAAGGGCCTGTCCACAATCTTTGGAACTTGGTGTGGCTACTTGGATTTTCTTTCACCTTATCCCACATGAGGACAAGGTTAGAGATCCTAAAGGCTTTAATGGTAGCTCTCTTGTCAAACCACCTCTTAACTATGGCTTGATGCTTTGATACATGCTCCAAAGCCAATGTTCATTTCTCCTCTAGGTTAAGGAGATTCATGAGCCTGACCTGTACTCGATCTTCTCCTTCAACATATTGGTCCATGAATCTCAAGATTGGGATTTTCAAGTTCATAGGGAAGACCGGTTGCAAGCCATAGACCAATTGGTATGGAGATGTCCCCAGGGCATTTTTGATCCTTACGTAATCAGTCGATAAAGTGTATTTCATTTGCATGTGCTAATCCCTAGGGTTTTCATCCAAGAGATGTTTGATCACTATTGTTAAGCTCTTGTTTGTAGACTCTGCTATGCCATTACCTTGCGGATAATATTTTGAAGAGAAATTGAGGATTACCTAGTTTTTGAAGGCCCATTGCATGAGCAAGGCAGAAGAAAAAGGGGGATCATTGTCACATACTAGATAGAACAACATCCCAAACCTGGTTATGATGCGCTCCTCCAAGAATTTGGTCATGACCTTTGTAGTACAATTATTTAGTGCTTGAGCCTCCATCCAGCATGTGTAGTAGTTGGTAGCTTTCAAAATGAACTTGTGTCCTGTAGACGAAGGGGGGTTAATCACTCCAACAAAATCTAATCCCCATTGGGCAAACAAGTGTACCTCATATACTAGTTGTAAGGGCATTACGAGGTTTCTCTCTTGAGTTGCACTAGTTTGGCAAGTGTGGAAAGGTCTCACATGTTTGCTAGTGTCTTTGAATATTGTAGGCCATAAATATCCTACCCTTAAGATTTGGTGAGTAGTTGCATCAGCTGACCCATGTCCCAATCTATATTTGTCATGGAAATCTTCTAGGATCTGCTTTGCCGTGAGTCTTTCCAAGCACCTTAGGTATAGACCCTCATAATTGCATTCATATAGTTTTCCATTGTTCAACATGTAGGGGTTGCTTTTGATTCTCAAGGCTCTTCTCTGGGAACCACTCACCTCCTCTGGGAAATGGTTTTGCAATAGATAGGAAACTATGTCTTGATACCATACATCAGTGATCATGCCTTGATCAGTGTAGATTTGGCATACCAGACCTTCTTCAACCTCAGAGATCAGTTTCATCAAGCCTTGGCCCCTTACTAGTTTCATTGGTTGGATTTTAAGGTCAAACTCTTCAAGGATTTCCATCCATTTTCCTCTCTACTCTCCCAACTCATTCTGCATCAAAAGGGACTTTACGGCTGTGTCTGGAACTATCCCGATGAATTTACTTCTCAAGATGTAACATTTGAACTTTTTCACCACTTTGATGAGAGAAAATAACTATTTATCCAGGTTTGGGTACCTGAACTCAGCATCTTTGAAAGGGAAACTCATGAAAGCTATGGGTCTCTCATCTTCACTGTTCTTCTTCTGTGTGAGAATACCTGCACATGAGTGCTCAGATGCAAAAGAGTAAACATTGAAAGGGATAGTGTAGTCTTGGTTGACAAGGATCAGTGCCGTAGCAATGGCATTTTTAATCTCCTCAAAGGATTCCTTAGCTAGGAGATCCCATTCAATCTTGGTGTCTTTCTTGAGCATGTCATTCAACGGTTTTACTATCTCTGCAAAACCACTAATGAACTTCCTTACGAAGTTGATCTTCCCAAAGAAAAATTTCAGTTCTTTGCAGCTATGCGGTGGTGTCAACTTTAGAATTCCCTCTACCCTTTCAGGGTCTATGGATATCCCCTTTTCAGAGATGATATGCCCCAAGATTTTTCCTTTAGTCACCCCAAGCACGCAATTCTTGGGGTTGAGGGAAATCCCAAATTCCCTACATCTTTGAAGGCATTTTTTGAGATCATTTAAGTGGTCAGCTCTTTGTTTTGAGAAGACTGTAATATCATCCATGTGGATGATAATGCACCTCCTGAATAGTCCTTTGAAAACTATGTCCATCACCCTCTGAAAGGTGGCCCTGACATTGATCAGTCTGGAAGGCATCCGTCAGTAGGCGAAGGTTCCTCATTTAGTTGTGATTGTCATTTTCAGCTTGTCCTCTTCTTGCACCATCACTTGGTTGTAACCCAAGTAACCATCAAGAAATGAAATCATTTGAGACCCATTGACCTTTTGCAGTACTTCATCGAGAGATGGGAGTGGGTAATTTTCCTTTTGAGAAGATTTGTTAAGGTTTCAAAAATCCACGCACAATCTGATCTCTCTAGTTTTCTTTCTCATGGGTACCAGGTTTGTAACCCAAGTGGAATGCCAAATTGTTAAGATGATTTTGGCATCGAGTAACTTTTGAACTTCCTTTTGGATCAAGGGTTCCATAGTAGGTTTTATGGGCCTTTTTCGTTTCCTAAAAGGCTTGAAGTTTGGTTTTAGAGGGATGTTGTGCACTATGACTGAGGTGTCACATGTCTTCAATTATTCATAGCTCCATGCTATGACATCTTGATATTCAGTGAGGAGATGGGCCATTTTATCCTTTTCTTCTTTGGTTCCCACCTTTCTGATGTGGACCTCTCTAGGTTTCTCTTCCATACCAAGGTTGTATGTATCATATTCTTTACCATCAGGTGTTACGTCTGGGCATCTCCTTACTACAGTCTTGTCGGTGTCAAAAATCCTCTCTAGTTCTACCATTCCTTTGGGTAGGGTTTTGGTCCTCAGATTTATGACACCTTGATCATCAGGATCTTCGGGTTCAATTTCTTCTTCACCTTCCTTTTCCTCGTCTATGATCTATTTTTGGAACACACCGGCAAACATGATAAACTCCAAGATGTGTTGATCATCTTGGAAGACTTGAAAATTAGTGACGTTGTATGGAATGGCCAGGGCCGCGACAAGTTCAAATGAGAATTTCTTTGGCTTGGATTTCTCCATTGGATGTAATGAACTGGCTGATATGGCTAGGGCAATGGCAACAACATTTTTTCTTCTTGGGATGGTTTTGATGTTGAAAGCATCGAAGTCATTGATCAGGTCCCATGCTCTATTTTGGTAAGCTGAGAGCCTCTTATCATTGCAAGTATACTAACTATGGATCTCCTTGATGACCAATCGCAAGTCCCTTCCACCATCAGTATTTTTATTCCCTTTTTGTGGGCTAGGAGAAGCCTTCAGACCAGTGCATCGTATTCTGTGACATTGTTAGTGCGCAAAAATTGTAACCTATAAGTGGCATAGAAAGACTTACCTCTTGGGTTTATCAATTTGATCCCTGCACCTGCTCCTTGTTTACATTTGGAACCATCAAAGAACAATTTCCATATTTGGGGTTTCTTAGTAGGGTTAGACTTCACTGATTTTCTCTTGGGAGAGACCTCAGTTTTGAGTTTTCGCCCCTTTTGTTCATCACTGTTAGAAGAGGTTAATTCTCCTGCATTTTGGGTATGTCTTGGTTTGGGGGTTACATCACTTTCATCGCCTTCATCTTCTAGCATTCCTTTGTAAGGGGGGCATGCTTCATCATCAGAGGTACTCTAGTTACTAAGTATGTTCAAAGTAGGACTTCTGTCATAAGAATCTGACCCACTGTCCTGGTTTTGATGTAAAGTGTTTGTAGGGACTGTGTTGTCTATCTCTGGTGGGGTGTTACTATTCTCCTTGATCTCGAGGATGTCCTCTTTTATTTTCAAGGTTTATGATAGCTTACTTGATAAGGTGATCTGGGTCAATACCCGTGATAATGCTTCCTAGGAACTGGGGCATGTGAACTTAGAATGGCTACCCTGGTGTAGTCGGAAGTACCCCAGTAGTAACAAGATGTTAGGGTCTGTGTCCTAACCCAAGTGTCGTAAGCTATCTATTGTGTTGTTGATGAAATTTTGGAAGATGTCATCGTCAATATCTGATTCTAAGAGACCTAGAATGGGGCTATGGTCTGATTCTAGGACTTCTTGGATTTTGAACATAAGGATGTCATCCATCCGATAAGTGCCCAAGTCTGTCTGGGTGAACATGACTTCATTCAGGGCATTGTACTCAGTGATCATATTTCTTAACTTAGGCTCTACATCTATCTTGATCTAGTTATTTAGACCTCTCCATGGTCGCCACAACTGGGTAAAATCTATGGAAAGCCACCCTCTCAAGCACTTGGTCCATTCTTGACTTAACAACATCCCATAAGTTTCAGGTATGTCCACTCTATGCACATCAATGCATTCTTGGATTCTGGGATCTACAACCAATTGAATGTGTACATCTTTGAGCACACAAATCACCTTGACCTCAGTCTTATCCAATTGTATGAATACTTGGTTTATTACTTGGGATGTCATTCCCAAATTTTGGTAGATTGATAGGGGCATGATGTTGCCAGAAGCTCCTGAATCAATCAGGCAATTATGTAGGTTCTTTCCAAACATCTGTAAATTGAGTAAGAATGGTGGGACCTCCATCTTATCCTTGAAATTTATGGGGAAAGCCTCATATGTTTTGATACTAGATGTAGGTGTCCTTGTATTTTTGGTTGACGAGCTGGGTTTGGAGTGTTCCAGAGATCTTAGAAGGTCCTCCTTCTGAGATGGGAAACCTTGCAGTAATTCAAACATAGATAAGTTCACTTTAGTTTTATTTAGTTCATCAACTGCGCTATATTTTTCACTTGAATAGGCCACACCTCTGTAGCCAACATATGTACTTAATGTAGGGGGTGTGGAAACATTCAGGCCTTTAAGAGGCATGAAATTGTTACTAGCCCGAGGATCTAGTGGAGTTGGTTGTTTTCTTGGGGGGATACCATCGGTGAGAGGTTATTTTATGCTCTACAGGTTGTATGAGTTTTGTTGATCATTTGGGAAGGCATGTACTTCAGAATACTCAGGCTCATTCTCCCTCTGGAAGGGAAACACAAACTCATCCTCTCCCATAAAAGCATCTGAGCCTTCCTCTTTTCTAGACTCATAGGAATCGAACACCATAGCATTAAATTGCACCGGGGGCTCCTCTAGATTTTGGATGTAATGATCATGGGAGTTGTTCCCATATCCATCATTGCCTCAGTGTGAATTTGGAGCCCCAACAAAATTATCCTCTGAAGCCTCATAAGCATAGGCATTGTTTGTCGGGATGTCATTATTTGGTCTAGTGTTCCATGGTCGGTTTGGCCTTTGTTGCCCAAACGGCTTCTCTTGTGTATTGTTGTTTTTGTATGTATTGAAACCTTGGTTTGGATTTTGGGGGTATGTGTTTGGACCAGAAGATGTCTGTTGGTACTCACCTTGGTTTTGCAATGGATTTAACTTCATCTTGGTGAGATCGTTGGTGAGCTGTGATAAAGTTTTCTTCACAACATCTAGCTCCGAGGCCATGAGGGTGTCAGGCTCAGCTTGGGGTATAACCCTCTGCTCTACAAACATCATTTTATGAGCTTCATAACATGGGTAAGTGATGAAAGGGGGTAGGGCTGCACATGGTTGTACTAGAATAGGATTTAGTATAGGCATGTGAGTGGCCGAGGATGGATTGTTTTCTGCAAATGGATGTGGGACAACAAGATTACTCATGATGGGCATGGCTGCCTAGATTCCTTCTTGTGGGTCCATCTGTTGGGTGAATGTGATGGCTTAGTTGTACACCTTTTCCATCATGTCTCTATCCATTAGGGGAAGTATTCTCAGAAAGATTAAGGTGAAAGGGTCCAAAGCTTTCAAATAAACTTGTATGATAGCCTCATCTGGTATGGTGTAAGGAGCTTCTAGGTTTTGATGCATTTTCTAAAAATGATGATTGAACATAGCGATGGGTTCCTTAGGATCTTTCCTCATTGTGATGAACTGGTGATGTGTTGTGGCGGGATCCATGTACAACTTGAATTGATTAAGGAATTTGGTTTCAAATTTGTTCCATGCAGAGATAGACCCTCGTGGTAAGTTTAGGTATGAATTGTATGCAAACTCTCCCAAAGTGTATGGGAATAGATGACAAACAAGGTCTTGGTAGGAAATTTATTTATGGTTACAAATTTCCTTGAAGACATGGATGTGTTCTTTTGTTGTCCTTGATTTGCCATATATGAACCAGGTACAAAACTTATCCATATTTTTGGGTAACTCATGGAGCTTCCCAACAAAATTTAAATATGAGTTGGCTATGTTGGAAAAAAAGGCCATCGAACGTGGTTGTTGCAAATTCTTATTTTGCACATTCTAATTTTGGTCTATGGCTGTTATGATAGTTGAGGCAGCAATATGTGATTGTTGTCCAAGAGAATTCTGAGACTCAACAAGGTGGTAAGAAGATTTCTCTTTGGTATTTCCTTTGTCACTGCGATCTCTACGATGGTGGGTGAGTTCAAGGAACTCACCTCTCTTTGGAGATGATCTAAGCACTCACTCAAATCTCTCTGGAGAGAAATATCCAATGTTATCCAGATTTTGAGTCTTGAGGCCCTCCTTCTAGCGCCACTTATGTTGAGCATTGTTTTGACACAAGGAAACCTACTAGGATCTCAAGATTTGATTTCCTCTCTTGAAATAATAATGGGGTTATTACCAAGGTTCTCCGGGGTCGGGTCACAACCTGCTTGGTTACTCAGTTGAAGATAAATGTGAATGTTCATGAGGAGGCCTTTGCTGATTCATTCAAGACATCAAACTGCAAAACACTTTAGTTCTCTTTTGGTGTTTTCCATTTTAACATATATGGGTGTTGTAAATAAAATGCAATTTTTGTATTTTCAAGATGTTGATTTTTAGAATTTAAAAAGAGAATAGAGTAACGAGAAGTAAAGAAAATAATTGAAAAATGAAATCCTACAAATATAAGCCATTGTAAACTCTTCCTTGTGAATTGAATGATGGGGAGATTTGGAACAAACCCACGAAGCACGAATTAGAAAAAGTCACAATTCAATACCCCATGGATGTAAGCGTTTGGAGAGAAGGTACATTCACTCATGTGAAATATTCAAAACTGATCAAATCATGAAGCCACCAAGATGTGCACACCCATGAGAAAAATTTATCGTTAAGACCAAAGATGATCTCTTCCATGCATTCATCACAACAAGGTAAAGCAAAAAACAACAAACTCCAACTAAATAAACACGAATTCAAAACACAATAAACAAGATGCTCTCGAAAAATAATGAATAATGCAAGCATACATCCAATAATTTTTCATAGGTAGTAGATATTCACACACCACGAATGAAGCACCAAATGCATATCTTTATTGTATTAGGAATACAACCCTTTTACATCAATTTGTGATCACAATATATAGAGTTTGATCCACAACTCTGAATTCCAAATTTAGGGCATCAGAGAGAAAAATAAATTAAACTAAAACTTTGCAGAAAAGGAAACTACTCTTAACTGATACTAGATAACTTGCATGGATTCTTGAATTCATTTACAATCAGTCTTCCCATGCAAGGAGGGTTAAACTTGCCAAGAAGAAAACAGAAAAGAAAGATGTTTTCTTCTGAAAACTTGGAGTTTTCTTCTCGATTCTTGGAGTTTTCCTTGGATTCTTCATCTGGAGGATCTTCTGGCAGTGGAAACTGGTAAGAGATCCTTAGTCCCTTCAAAACAAACTCAAGTTAACCATCAATCTGATATGGAGTTCAACTATTGTGCAAAAATGTGATCTCGCTGGAAACACCCAGATTTTTAGACCCTGACCTCAACTCTGAAACTTTTAATGCCCCAAAACTTCTTAAGTGTTAAACAGCCAAAATTATGGTCCAAAGTTTAGACTTGTCGGAGGCCGAAAAGGCCAAAATATTTGGAAGGCCAAAAAAATTGGAAGGCCGAAAGTCTGAAAACTTGGAAGGCCAAAAAATGTCCTTCTTGTGGGGCTGAAAGGCCGAAAGGCTGGAATCTGCATGTCCTGAAGGGGCCAAAAGGCCAAAAAATTGATACTTGCCTTAGGGAATTCTGTTAAGTACTGGAGATTGCTTCTTCAAAATGCTTAGTGATCTAAGGGGCCACTCTGGGAACACTTCTGGGTGTGCAGCCTAGAGTCTCTGTATGACCTCCTAAACTTCCTTGTAGTTTACCTTCTTTCTTTTCACCTTGTTGACCTTTTGTTCTTGATTTTCATTAAAGGTAGTTAGCTCGGAAGCAAAAAAATGGATCTCCTCTACATGGTTTGTCATCTTTGTCATCTCTTCTTTTGAATAGAATAATTGTTGCAAGGCTTCCTTGGTCCCTACACTTGCCATAATATCCCTGAATTGTTGGACCACTTCTTTAGATGGCCGTAAGATATGCTTAGCTTCATCTTGGTACAAATCAAGGTCGATCCCTATGAAGAACACATATATTTCTTCCACCCATTCCAGGACTTCTTTCAGCTTCTCCAATATGGAGGCTTGAAATTTTTCATAAACGTTGATTATCTTGATTATGTGCTTGATCCAAGTCTCAAAATTATATAGCTCCTCACACTCATATATCTTTACCACAATTTGGAAGCATTGTTTCTTAATGATCTATAAATCTTGGAGGGTGGCTCGTCAATTCCTTGTCTTAGACTCTAGGACACCCTCATTTGTCATCAAATCAATCAAATTTGTAGCTTCTATTATAATAACCCTATAAGGTTTTAATACCTTTTTGATGGCACCTACCCCGTACTGCTCAAGATCTTCCTTCCAATCTGCACTTGCTTTGATGAAGGATGGGGTTAACCCTGCTAACACCTCTGGGGTGTTTCTCTTATCTAACACTACCTGTAATGAGGCCTCTGGGCAGTTGGGGTTAATAGGACCAACCATTTTGTGAATGAACCTCTTCAAGGCTTCATTCTATTCTGTCAAGGTTTTTATGGTCTCTTCATCATTACTCATGAAACCCAGAGCATGTTTAAGCCCTAAGGCTACTAGTGTCTTACTCCCTTCCCTGATGGGTTCCTCGAAATCTACATCCTCAAATGTATAGTCTTCTAGAGTTTCTTGCATTTGAGAGGTGCTAGCAGATGGGACTGCAACTTGTGCCTTCCAGCGCCCCCTTGTGTCTTGAGTGACATAAGACATTGTCCACGCTGGTAATATGATCTTTGTTTGATGAAAATCTTTCCCTAAGGATGCTATATCTATATTTTCCCCTTCATCCTCATTTGTATAAGTTCTTCTCCTCAACTGGATTTATTTAGTAAACCATGTAGGCTTACTAGATGCGGTGACCGGTGCATATGGGGTAACCTAAAGAACTAAATCCAAACTTTGGGACACTAGAGCCACCTCTTTATCTAGCCCTTCCTCTTGTTCCTGTCTTTTTTCCCTTCATTCATTTATCCTTGGTGTTCTTCTTCCTTTTCCCTTTCCTTTTCTGCCTTGTCTTCTTCTTCCATTGCCTCATATTTTTTTCCCTGGCCTTTGTCTTCATCTCCTGAGGAGCTAACCAACGCTTTGGTATTGAGACTAGTCATGACCTTTAATGTGGTTTCAAAAGGTGACACAACCTCTATGGTACTAATCCTCCAGGGGTCAAGATGTGGCAAGGATAAGGGCTTGATGATGGTGGAGTAGGTGTTGGGAGGTTTGGAATTAGAAGTGGAAGAGTAGTTGGTGGAGTTTGGAGAAACGGTGGTGAAGTAGGAATAGGAGGTGGAAGAGTAGTTAGTGGATTAGGAATGTGAGGGGAAATTTTAACAATAATGGTTTCTATTGTGGGATCATTTCTTGTCACCTCTTGGGTGATTGGAGACTCTTGATTCCTGAGTTCTTGATCTGCCTTAGAGATCTCTCCCACAATAGGCATATTTGGCTTTGGATTGGTAAATTTAGTGGGAGGTGGAGTTAGGGTTACCTGTGGTTGAAAAAGAGAAGGACCACCTGCCTCATACCCAGTTGCATAACCTCGTGTGTCCTAGCCTAGGTCTGAGAAACCTTTCAGACCCTCAAAGTCTGACATTTGGAACTCATCCGATCCCAGAGCATCCAAGGGATTATCTTTCTCTTTAGGATCCTCTTGGTGTTTCCTACTAGTCTCATTCTCTCTCCTTTTCTGAGACCTTGTCCTTTTGACTAGAGGGACCTCTCCCTCTTCCTCTTTTTGTGGGTCCTCCTATACAATTTCTAATTATGGAGACACAAAATCTTTCTTCCTCTTATATGTTTTATTTCCCTTTCCGGTGGCAGGAGAAGATTGTCCAGAAGTGGAGGGTCCTTCATTCGGTGAAACCTGTGCTAGCCCTATGGGAGGATGTATTTTCCAATTCATTCTTGTCTTAGGACCCTTTTCCTTGGGTTTGACCTATACTCCACTGCACGTTCATGGCCATATTCTGTGCTTGGCTTCTATGGTGGTGCCTTCCTATATTGTGGCATTGTAATTTTCTCTCTGCACTATTTATCTGCCTTCTTGGGTGGATCCATTAACATTTTCACAGGTATGGGCTCATCATGTAGGGCCTCTTAATCCATTCCTTCATTGATCTTAGCACATGCCTTTCCTTGAAATCAATATCATCATTCTCATCCTTATCAACCTCTGCATTCATGATGAGCCTGTCATATATCTTGTCATTTGTATAAATGGCCTCCAAGACCTCATCTAAATCATACTCCCAAAATTTTGGGGGAATAGGAGTCTTTATGACTTACTTTTCCAAGGTAAGAGTTATTCTATAATAATCTTGGATTCTAACCTCATGATCATCCACCCAGTTTATCCAATGATCCTCCAAGTGTGTTTTGTGAATTTAGAACTTGCCAATAATGTGGTTGTAAGTGCCTATACAATCAAAAAAAGGCCATACTATTTTGTAAAGCTGTAGGGGACAGTCATCCCATTTAAAGGCCAAAGAATTATAGACCTTCATATCCTATAGGGTATATGGTCCCAATGAGATAGGGAAATCCCAATAGGGATTCTTCTTGTGCTGTATGTGTTCATATGCATTTGTGAGTTGCCTGGCCATTTCCAAAATGATTATCTAGTCAGATGGATACCTGGGAAACTTCTTTGGTTTCAAAGTTGATCCCGCTATTCAAATGTAAGTGAAGGTTCTAAATTATATGTAATAGGCCCCTATGGCCCTTACCTTGGCAACTGCTTCTTCTGACATCCTTTTTTCAAAATCACCCTAAATGGATCAGAAGATTGCAAAAATGAAGGCATCATTGATTATCATGTAGTCTGGGTTGTCCTCTAACATTTTTTCTCTTTTCTATAGTTGGGGGTACACAATGTGAGGCCATGCATTGGGATCATTTAGGTTTCCCCTCTTGATGAGTCCTGGGTAATTTTCCCATGCTTCAAAAAGGTACACCATGCAGGTACTCATATAAAACTTGGGGGTTGTGTTTCACTACCACCAGCTGTTCATCCAACTTGTCGCTGATGATGGTCCCCCAATTGAGGCTAGCCCTGTGGCCTCTAAGTATTTATATTAGGAGAATCATCTAATTCTCCAATTGAGAGGATTGTGGTAATCCATATACTTAGCTTAGCATTTTTATGGCCACCTTGATATCATCCTTCATGTATCCCCTCCTTAGGTCTATCTTGTCCATCTTATTTTTGGGGAGAGGTTGTTCGAGGTAATTGTTATTGACTATCTCATAGGCTTATTTCCCTTTTTTCCCAAACCACAAGTTTCCCTTCTCTATGAAAAGTCATAGAACTTGTCTATGCCTTTGTGGAGGTGGCCCAACCAATCCAACTGGATTGAGTTTTGCATACAAATCAGTAGAGATCTAGTGAGGAGCCAAAATATGCCTAATAGCCCTATATTTTAGGATAGAGGTGTACAGACATATTGGGAACCCTAGACCTTATAAATATTTTAGGTCTCCCAAAAGGGTATCTGAATCCTAAATTTTTTTTAGGGGTTTTGTTGAAGTTTTTAGAGAAAAGCTTTAAAAAATCACTAGATAGGGCTAATTGGTGTTTTAGGCCTAATAGGACAATTGGGTATGAATTTGAAACTTGACTAACTTGGGATTGAAGGCTATTGGGATTTGATTTGAATAGATGTAGAATGAGAATTCTAAGTGTATACAAGGCCCTTGTAGCATGGTAGGTGTTGGTACAAAGAGTTTTTCATTGGAACTCTTCAAGGCTAAGAAGAAGCTTTGAGACAAAATTGAGATAGTTGTACCCCAAGGTGAACCACAATTGTTGTGACTCTTAGAGAAGAGTTAAGAGAAGTCCTGGACTTAGTGTCTATTGAATAGGGAGGTCCTATAGTGAATATTAGGATCCTAATTGGACAAGGACAAGTAAGGTCTTGTCTATTGGATTGTGAAGCACACCTTGGGGCTACTTCTATCAAAGTGGTATCAGAGCCTCTTTTGATCAGGCTTGTGGTTAATATTACAACCAGAGGAATCTATTAGAGAGTCAAAAATGGTGACTAATGCTGAATTAGAAAAGAAGGTAGATGAACAAGAGAAGGAGAACAAATTACTCTGAGATAGGCTTTCTCAATTGGAGAAAAAAGTGGATGAAGTTGATGTGAAAGCAGATGAAGTAAAGGATAGAATGGAAGGGAAAGGAAAATATATTGCCATTGAAGATGAAGTCCCTGAAGTTGACCCTGTCCTAAATGAAGAACCATTCTATAAATCCCTAAAGGCTATGAGTGGAAAAGCATTGGAAGGAGTTCCCATTTTCAGTGGAAAAATGGAACCAAAGGTAGTCCTTGATTGGATAGAAGGACTAGAGAACCATTTTGAGTGTGATGGAAACACAGAGGCTCAAAAGGTGAAAGTTGCTAAAGAAAGACTGAGAGGGTCTGCTCTCACTTGGTGGAAATTCATCCAAGATGGGAGAGATAAGGAAGGGAAAAGGCCCATTGCTTCATGGAAAGCTATGGTAGAAAGAGTAAGAGATGCTTACATCCCTAAGGATTACAAAATTCAGTTCCATAAGAGAAGACAAGGTCTAGGGAAGAAGGACCTAGATGTCAACTCATACACTGAAGAGTTTCAGAGACTTTGTATGAGGTCAAGAGTAGCAAAGGATGAGAAAGTGAAGGTTTCAAAATATCTTAATGGACTTAAATGGACCATTCAAGATGAGATGAGTCTTTTGACTCCAGACACAGTTCATAAATGACATAAAATTGCTATCAAGGTGGAAGACAAGTTGAAGAAGAAAGAAGACTCCAATACTTCAAGAGGAAGGGGTAGAGGAAGAGATACTAGAGGACAAAGAAGTGGTTATGGAGGAAAAAGCTCTGAATCTAAAGGACAATCAGAGACTAAGCTCATTGAACAACATGAAGAAAACTTCAATAGAGGGAGTTCAAGTAGAGGAAGGAACTCTAACAATAGAGGAAGAGGCAGTAGTCATGGGAGAGGCAACTATTTTTCCAATATGAAGTGCTATCACTATAATCAGTCAGGACATCTGTCATATAGGTGTCCAGGGAAGGAAAGTACCTCTCAAGGAGGTAACAAAAGAGTGAACTATGTTCATGAAGAGACAAGTGGAAACAAGAACCCTGAAGTGCCATTAGAATCAGAGGAGGGAGAGAATCTCATGATGAGAACTCTAATCAAAGAGACAGTGAAGGAAGAACTCAGTCAAAGGAGATCATTATTTAGAGTCAAGTGTAAAATGATGGGAAAGGTATGTAGATTCATCATAGACTCAGGGTAAACTGACAATATAGTGTCAAAGGAGGCAGTCAGTAAGCTGAATATGACAAGGATACCCCACACGATTCCCTATAAGGTCACTTGGCTAAGCAAAGGAAAACATGTCCTAGTTAATGAGCAAGCTTGGGTAGAATTATCCATTGGGAGATATAAGGATAAAGTTTTATGTGATATATTACCTATGGACGCATGTCACTTGATCCTAGGTAGACCATGGCAATTTGATATGAGGGCCATGCATGATGGAGTGAAATATTTATACTCCTTTAAGAAAGACAATGTGACATACAAAATCCAATCACTATTAGAGGATGTAGAATTGAAGAATATTGGTCCCAATGTACTCATTTTGGGTAAAAAAGAGTTCTTAGAGACCTTAGATGAAGGAGAGGGAGTTGTCTTTGCACTGGTGTTAAATCCAAATGAAGTTGCAGACAAAATAGATAAGAGGACAGAGCTGCCAAAAGAAGTTCAAGAATTAATGCTAGTGAAGTATGAGGGAATAGTGAGTGATGGACAACCATCAACCTTACCCCCTAAGAGGTATGTAAGCCATCAGATAGATCTAATACTAGGAGATACCCTACCCAATAAGGTAGCCTATAAAATGACTCCCCAACATAATAAACATATTACTAGACAAATCCAAGATCTCTTAGAACAAGGCCTTATAAGTAAGAGCATTAGCCCTTGTGTCATGCCCACAGTCCTAGCCCCTAAAAAGGGAGGAACTTGGAGGTTATGTACAAACTCCAAAGAAATCAATAGGATCACTATTAGGTATAGGTTCCCTATCCCTAGGATAGAATACCTAATGGACTATCTAGGAGGAGAAAGGTACTTCACAAAGATAGACCTAAAGAGTGGCTATCATCAAATCAGAGTTAATAAAGGGGATGAGTGGAAAATAACCTTCAAGACTACAGAAGGATTGTATGAGTGACCTTTCATGCCATTTGGGTTGTAAAATTCCCCATCAACATTCATTAGGTTGATGAATGAGGTACTTAAAGAGTACAATGGAAATTTTATAGTGGTCTACTTAGATAATAATTTCATCTATAGTAAGACAAGAGAAGAGCACATCGAACACTTAGAATTGGTTTTTAAGAAGATCCAGGAGGAGAAGTTGATGATACACTTAGAAAAGTGTGAATTCATCAAGATAGAGCTGGTGTACCTTGGTTTTGTTCTATCACAGGGTAACTTAAAAATGGATCCAAGCAAGGTTGAGGCCATCATCAATTGGCCTACTCCAAGAAAAAGCACAGAGGTAAGAATTTTTCTTGGCCTTGCACAATACTATAGGAAATTTATTAAATAGTTTAGTGCAATATGTGCTCCTATGTTAGATACAATTAAGGGAGGAATGAAGACTAAGTTTGTTTGGAATGAGAAAGCTAACAATGGTTTTGAGCTACTGAAGAAAAATATTTCAACACAACCAATTTTGGTCTTGCCAAGTTTTGAAAAGTTGTTTACAGTGGAGTGTGATGCCAACAATGTGGCAATTGGAGTTGTCTTAAGTTAGGAGGGAAGACTAGTGGCTTTCCATTTGGAGAAGTTGAGTGAAGCTAACAAGAAGTATTCTTCTTATGACCTAGAGATGTATGCTCTGGTCCAGTCATTGAGAAAATGAAGGCATTACCTATTGCCAAAGGAGTTTATTGTCTATTCAAACAATCAAGCATTGAGTTTCTTGAACTCACAAGACAAGTTGAGTCATAAGCATATGAAGTGGGTTGAATACCTGCAAGCATACACATTCAACATCAAACATAAGAAAGGGTTGCAAATTATTTGAGTAGAAGAGCATTGACCATTCAAGAGATTCAACTGTAGAGTATGGGAATTGACAACTTCAAGGACCTATATGGTGAAGATGAGGACTTTGCAGGCATCTACAAGGTATGTAAAGAGTATAAAAACACTTTCATAGTCAATAATCAGAGTACACTTTGTAGTATGATCTTTTTTTTAAATGGATTCAGTTATGTGTCCCTAGGGGGTCTATAAGGGAGAATCTTATACAAGAGAAACACAATGGTGCACTTAGTGGTCATTTTGGGGTTAACAAAACTTAGGAGTTAGTCCAAAGATTATATTTTTGGCCCAAGATGAATTTGGATGTGAAGAGATATATTGAAGGTTGTGTTATTTGTCAGAAGGCCAAAGGAACATCTACAAATGGAGGCTTATACCAACCTTTACCCATTCCCACCAGACCATGGGAATGTCTAAGAATGGAATTTGTATTAGGTTTGCCCAAGAAAAGATAGGGAATGGACAGTGTCTATGTGATTGTAGATAGATTTAGTAAAATGGCACACTTTGTGCCCTGCAAAGCAACCAATGATTCCAGTCAGATAGATTCTTTATTCTTCAAGGAGGTTGTTAGGATTCACGGTTTACCATTGAGTATAGTGTCCGATGGAGACACCTAATTCATGAGCTATTTTTGGAAGACTCTGTGGCAAAATCTTGGAACTAGTTTGTCTTTTGGATATGCCTACCATCCTCAGTCAGATAGTCAGACAAAGGTAGTAAATAGGAGTCTTGGAAATATCCTAGGGTGTTTAACAAAAGAGTATGGTCAAGTTTGGGATCAACTCATTAGACAAGTAGAGTATGCTTATAATGACATAGTGAATAGGACTACAGGCAAAAGTCCTTTTGAAATAGTCTATGGTCTTCATCTAAGAGGCATTTATGAGCTTAGAGAACTAAAGGACGGAGCCAAAGGGAGTGGTTATGTTGATGATTTTTCCCATTCAATGCAAGAGGTTCATGAGATAGTCAGGAAGACACTCATTGACAATACATAGAAGATCAAGACTAAAGTGGATGAAAGAAGAAGAGAAGTCTAATTAAAGGTTGGAGATCTAGTAATGGTTCATGTCAACAAGGAAATACTTCAGAAAGGAACACCTCATAAACTTTAGATGAGAAGATTTGGGTCCATGTGTCATACTGGCCAAGTATGGAGCCAATGCCTATAAGGTGGAACTTCTAGAGGATTTGGGTTTATCTCCAGTGTTTAATGTTGTAGAATTAGTACTATACAAAGGCCCAATCCCTGATGCTGATCAGAGTTTGAATAAAGTAATACAAGAGGTTGAAGAATTATATTTTCCATCTACACCAATCAAACAAGTAGAGACAATTCTAGATTCTAGAGTCTACAAGAAGAATAGAAAGGAGTATAAAGAACACTTGGTAAAATGGAAAGGAAAATCTAATGCAGATGTAGTATGGATCAAGGAAACTTAATTTAATAATTTGGGTGTTGATCTCAACTTACTCAATCCAAGGATGGATTGAAGTCTTTTGTTTAGGGGAGAATGGTGCAGGAGCACCTAGGCAATCCTCAAAGCCCTAGTGCTTTTGCTTGTAACTGACCTTAGAAAAGTTAGTGTGTGTGTTTTCTTAATGCCTTAGAAGGTCATGTTGTGTGACTAGGTGAATTAGTGTTAGTGCTAAGTTCACTATTAGTCTTTGTTAGTTGCTTTTAGTAGTTTAGTCCCATTTTAGTCTAAAGTTGTGAAATGGGTTCAAATTGTGTCCTAGACCCATGTTGGGTGAAAAATATGCTTGATGATTCATTAATGAGATTATTTCATCAAAATAAATGGTTTAGAGGCCCAAGTTTGTAGTTTTCATCATAAATGCAAAGGATGCCAAAAGTTGTCATGACAACATTTGCAACTTTTTGCAAATGTTGCATGCAACTGGACAACATTGGATCCCCTCTTTTCTAGGAGTGGGAAATGAATGAACATGGAGTAAAATGGTGGAGAAGGTATATGTAGACACTCTATGGCTCATTTCTTGAGGTAGAGTGAAGGTATGCAATTTTTGGAGAGCAAGAAAGCAAGTTTTTCTGAAAATAGTGCACAGTCGACTACTTTGAAAGTTTATGGTGTTTTAATGGATTGAAACTTAAGGTCAAACTATGGATTCATGTATTAGGGATATTTCTAAGATATTTGCATTCAGAGTGTTATTAATTTTGAGTTGATTTGTTAACTATAGGAAAATATCTTCAAACTAGGTAGTCTGCTGGTGTAAATCAGGGTAATTTTGGTTTCATGGCTCCCCCATGAAATTCAACCTTGGGAAACCTAAAAAATTGAATGAATGTATTAGGAGAGCCTCTATACATAGTTTATATACAAGTAGGAGGTTAGGAGAAACATTTTTCTATTTATAAATTCATGCCCTAGGCGAGTTAGGACATCCCAGCTAAGAGAGTGACAGGTAAAAACCCATATGTAGAGACAAGGGTGTGAATGGGAGAACTGAACCAAGTGTGGTATCAGTTCTTTTAGGGTCTCATAGGTTCCTAGTGTTGAGATCAGATCCCAACCAATCCAACTAGATTGATTTTTGCATAGAAATTAGTAGAGAGCTAGTGAGGAGCCAAAATAGGCCTAATAGCCCTATATTTCAATTTAGAGGTGTATAGACAGATTGGGAACCCTAGACCTTAGAAAAAATTTAGGTCTCCCAAAAGGGTATCTGAATCCTAAATTGGTTTTAGGGGTTGTGTGGAATTATTTAGAGAAAAGTTTGAAAAACTCACTAGATAGGGCTAATTGGTGTTTTAGGCCTAATAGGACAATTGGGTATGAATTTGAAACTCGACTAACTTGGGATTGAAGACTATTGGGATTTGATTTGAATAGATACAAAATGAGCACTCTAAGTGTATACAAGACCCTTGTAGGATGGGAGGTGTTGGTATGAAGAGTTTGGAATTGGAATTCTTCAAGGCCAAGAAGAAGCATTGAGACAAAACTGAGATAGTTGTCCCTCAAGGTGAACCACAATTGTTGTGACTCTTAGAGAAGAGTTAAGAGAAGTCTTGGACTTAGTGTCTATTGACTAGGGATGTCCTATAGTGAATATTAGGATCCTAATTGGACTAGGATAAGATAGGTCTTTTCTACTGAATTGTGAAACACACCTTGGGGCTAATTCTATTAGCAACATGCCATTATGACATAAAGGTGGATCTGAGAGGGAGTATTAGCTCAAATTGTGCCTGACTTAACAAAGAAGTAGAGAGAAAAATTTATGGACCAATATAGGAATAGATTCATTCCTAAATTGAGAGCTTATTCTATATTAAAGAATGATGTTGAAGGTGTTGTGTAGAAAAGCCAAAGGATATGGAAGATTATCTTTGGACTGATAATGGACAAGAATAAAGATGAAGGTACATCTAAACAGGTTGAGCTTGACAAAAAAGAAGACATTGATGAGTCGGATAATGTTGAGGATGAGATAAATGATAATATTGAGTATGAAATGATTGACATTTTTGAGGATGATATGAAGGAAGATGTTGAAGACGAGATGAAGGATAAGGTTGAGGAAGAACAGATTGAGGACTTGAAAATTGATGAGGTTACACAAGGTTTGAATGCCGAGGAACAGAGTAAAGACACACTCATAATTACAGATTCACCTACCAAGGAAAACCTTGAAGTCAATGTAGAAGGAGATAAAAGGAAAGAATATCAAGTAGACAAGTCTGCATTAGATATCTCCAAATCACATGAAAGAGACACATAGGAGACCAAGACTCTTGAGACTGAGGATAAATAGGAACCTAAGGAGAAAGAAGCCATTCAGGCATTGGTACAGTTACCTAATGTTACTCCTCTGATACTTACTGAGGTCGAGAGTATTGATACATTAGAACAAAAGGTACTTAATACTTAGAAGGAGATATTTCCAATCAGTGGCAAACTAGTACTTTGAAAGACGAACACAGAACAAGTAGAAGCTCACCAGAGAAAATGAAGAAGAAATCACATAAGAAGAAAAAGGACAAGAGATCTAAAGTGACACATGAAGAAGTTATAGTTATTCCAAAATGGGATACTACTAACTTATCTTATGAGTAGATGTTAATCTTGTAGGATCTATTGAACAGGAAGAGGAAGCAAGAGGAATTGAAATAGAACATCAACAGAAGCAGGTATTGCATGAAATTAAAGATATATTTGTTGATGCATTTTAGTTTCAAGACCTAAATGAGAAGGCACTTATTTTGGAACAATTGGTTCATATTTTTAAGAAGGTGAGCATTGATGATATAGATGCTAATGAGAAACTCCTACAATGGTCAGAGGGAAAATTTGAGACCAAGGTACTTGAGAAAGATGCATCAAAGCTTACCGAGAAGCAAGTTGCACTTTCTGATCTAGTAAGAAACTTAGAAGAAGTAATAGAAAATGTTCTCTCTTTGTACAAAAAAAATTTTGATACAAAATTCTTTACAAAGGAGAATCAATAGCTTATTGAGAAGCTACAAGAATATTTCAAGTCAACAGGTCAGTCACTGAGCATGGATGCAAGTTTCCAGCACTTTTCATTTTAACAGGTTGACACATGCCCAAGGAAGACTAGCCGAGCTCATGGCTAATGATGGGAGAATAAGGGAAAAATTGATCTCTATTCAGACCATGTTGATATGTTATTTGGAAGTTATGAAAAAGGAGGTGAAAGCAACAAAGGAACTACCACAGAAAGATCCACCTATGAACATTTCAGAAAGTTTGATTGATCTAGTTGTCGAGCTCGAAATCAAATTTTAGGTTTTGGAATCTATAAGGACAAGTTGGGATAATTCATTAGAAATGATACTATGGATTCATAAGCCATTTTTGGATAAGTATGGTTTGAACCCAACTAACCCAATAGATAAAAGTGATAAGAATGATAGAAACAAGGGGGAAATGTCATGAGATACAATCATAGGGGAAATAAAGGAGAAATAAGTTGTAAGATATAATAATTTTTTTATGTATGTACATATGTTGTATAAGTAGTGAAGTCTTGAAAAAATATTGAGTCAAAACCCCAAGGGGAGTTCTAAGTCTATTTGAGTACTATTTTTGTAAAGGACTGAAGATTCATGACAAATGATTTTTTGCCACTAATGTCAAGGGGGAGATTGTTGATCTCTAAGTTTTTTTTTCTATTAGTATCATGCACTTAGTCATAATTAGGGTAGGTTGGTTGGTCATCACTATGATTGAGCCATCCCACTAAGGCTGAGACCGAGCACTAGGTACCACCAAGCAAGATAGAGGTCACAAAGCACTCAATAGATTCTGAGTAGAATGATTTCCAAGTTGTATAGAAGAGTTAGTGCCAAGTGACAACATATGGTTATGCCGAGCGAGACAATATTGATCAAGCACCAGTGTTTTCCTATGTCGAGTAAGACAATTTTTGTATATATGTTTGGATTGGCATAAACACCAAGGTAAACCATTTTTGTCAACTTCTATGAAGCATTTAATGATCATGCACTAAGATTTAATACATTAATTATGCATTATTTTTATGATCATGGATCCCTATGAAGTCATGCGACCAATCAAAATTAGGGATTCCTAAGCGATAAAAGGTGATGAATCTAGATTGTTGATCTTGATATGGATGTCTCATCACTAATCTATATATGGGATGCTTCAAACCCTAATCTTTGTGTGTGTGTGTGCAAGTATATGTGGATGTGAAGGGTAGAACTGAGAAGTATATGCATGTTTTGCATATATAAAGTATTGACCAGACAAGTGACCGAGCTGAACAGTGAAGAGAAGAACATAGATAAATCAGATTGAGAGATTAGTTAAGAGTTGGAAAAAGGAGATTCGTTATCAGTATTTGTAGTGTAGACCAAAGGATTAGGTACTGATACATTCTAACAAGTGAATCAAGGTAAATCTCTTAACAAAGTGGTCCTAACAAGCCTTTGTAAATCTCTTAACTGAGTGCTTACTTTGTTGTAAGTTTAAATCCTTTAACAAGGTAGATTGTATAAGTCTGAAAGCTCTTAATTGGACAGATCCCTCACAGGGTAGATCATCTGAAGTGATAAAACTTTGTAGCCCTAATAGCCACACTTTATTACTCAAGTAGTGATGATTTGTGGGTGTTATCCCCACCCCAGTTTTATCTTCAAGGGTTTCGGCGTGATACAATGTATCCTAGCAGCTTACCTGATTGTACTCCGAAGACACACTTCTTGGGATTTAGCCGTAGCTTATATTTTTCCAGTCTCTCAAAGATGGTGGTAAGCACAGGGATGTGAGCT
>MU224975.1:0-23536 GCA_018584345.1 Thuja plicata | reverse complement strand
ATCTCTCATTTTGTGCATTGTTATCATGTTAGTTTGCTTCTAGGATTTCTTAAGCATTTTGCATTCTAATCTTAGTTCATGTTTATTTGATATTTGAATCTAGAAATTACATTCTAGGATAATGGAATGAATCTTAGATAGTTGCAACCATCTCTCATATCAATCTTAGATTAAATATTGCATCTACATTCATCATTTGTGAGGGATTTTGAGACAAGTTCTTCATACTTGTTCTTGAAGCTTTTCCCTCCATTAGTGTGCATTTGAAATCATTAGTGGGATTTAGTATTGTGTTGGGAGAGCACACCCACATCCATCTCTAAGAGCACATCAACAAGGCATTGGGTGCCCTTGTTCAAGCTCATCGGAGGTTGTGGTTTAAACTTCTTGTTTTGGGATTCCATTTGAATGTGCTAACCCTTGCTTGAATTTTATTGCTTTATTGGCTAATATTAATGGTTTGCATGTTTTAGTGTTGTCTCTTGCAGGTAGATTTCTATCACATACACACACTACTTATAATTAAGTAAAAAGGTATGTAAGGAACTGCTTTCTTAAACACTATATTTTACACCAGTTCCTAACATAAGATGTATTAAAGTCCATATTTGCATAAGATAAGATGAATTAGGATAGATCTGAGACAAGAACTGAGCAAAAAAGTTGTAATTAATATTTGATGTCGAGCGTCAGTATCAACATATGTTGAGCTTCCATACCGATCGAGCTGATATGTTGACCGAGCATCAGGAGTGATTGAGTCACTATTCTAATCAAGTGATAGTGTGTGAGAACTGAGATATTTCATTCAAGGACCAAGGAAATTTTTTATCCACCTACCACTACATGAAGAATTTATTAAAGACCTAATCTGACTGATTGAGGGTATATAATGAATCTAGGTGTTCATTATTCATTTCACACAATGATTAGAGTTTTTAGAGCATTCTAAAGGCGATTCCAAAGCAATTTGAGCAAAGTTTGAAGAGATTCCACTTGTGTATCATCAACAAGTGTTGAGAAGGTTAAAGACCCATTATTGTCGAGTTACCTAGAATCTATTTCATGAACTCTAATTTGCAAAAATTGAAGGACAAGAAAAGGGAATGATGAATGTTACGTTGGTCAAGAGCGACGCTTATGCACCGCCAAATTTTTGAGTCATTCCTGAAATTGCGGTGAAGGGAGATCTTACAGGATCCCTATCATCGATCTCACCTAAGGTACTCATGATCCATGATGTGTGAGCATTCTACATGTGAAAAATTGGAGAATTTGGAGACTTTGAGTTGAGAGAATCCTACAGTAAACTATGTGAAAATGGAGCATTGAAAGTTGATCATCAGCACATTGCTGACAAAGGGTTAGTTTGTGCCCTAGATTTCCTATGCAAATTTAAAGTTGAATGGATCAGGATAGTGTTAAGAAGAACACATGATATGTGTCTATGGATAGATAATGGACTAGTAAAGATAACTAAAGACATCATCCACCAATTTACTAGTTACCCTATTGTGCAAGGGAAAAGGACTTGTGCTATCAGAAAAAGGAAGACATAAAGAAGTTCACTTTGGCTGAGTGGAACAAACGAGGAATGAAAATTTCTATGATCACAAATCCTGAAATTGATTTTGGAGTCAGAGTCATTGCACATTTTTTTTATCAATCTAGAAAATTGGTTAGTGTCCCATGTGTAGCAGTTGATCAGGCATGGAACATAGTGAAAAAGTATCATACTTATGATCTTTTTGAGTTACAGATGACTCAAGTTTTTGAGAACCTATCAACAATTTGGAAGGCAAAGAACTCTATGTGTAAGTTTGGATCCTTACTAGTTTATATATTTTTCTATGTACAAAATACTTTTCCTACTATAGGAAATGTAGTATGGAGTCAGGACCAACCGATAATAGTTCAGATTAATGAATTTATACAACAATTAGGAGAGAATTTTGACACTTTCATGGGTAATTATTTTGTGGAGTTCAAGAAAAATATCATACTAAGGAGAAAAATCCCAGTATCACTAGTTGAGAAGCATTATGATGATGTTTTCTTTCTAGTTGATACTGATAACACCTATGTACAAGTTGTAGTACCGAGGGTAGCATGGCTAAGGCCATTACCCTATGAAGTAAACAAAGATGAAACATCTGCAACAATCACATCTCTATTAGTAGAGGAAATAGATATTAAGACTAAGAGATTTGGAAATTATGATGAGGCTAAATTAAAGACAACCACAAATTTGAAGGCTGCAACAATGGAAAGAAAGAGAAAGAAAATTGTAAAGAATCTTGAGAAGATGTTAGGAGAAGAAGAAGAGGAAGATGCACCAGAAAAGATCACACAAGGTCAAGGTGAGGACCAATCTAGTGATTCTAAATAAAATGAAGAAGAGGATGTGGAAGTGGATAAGAAGGGTAAGAAAGTGATGGTTGCTAAGCCAACCAAGAAGAGGAGTTCACAACAAAAATCTACTCCTCCTGCCACAACTCAATCAAGAACTAGGGAATCTACAATTACTATATCAGTTGAGCCAACAAATAAAACATTAGCAAAGAATATTGAAGGGGTAAGCTAAGGGAAGAGAAAAGAATTCCAAACTAAATTTGAGCCGAGTCACACTAAGAGGAAGCCAAGGAGAAAATACATTATGGGAAAAGATGAAGAAGATGAAGAATTGAAAGAAACTAAGGACATCAGAAAATTCAAAGTTGCAACACAAAAAAATACTACCAATGTTGATGAGAATTGTCACAACATCAGGAATTTAGTAGGTTTGTTTGGATTCAAGTTTATCAAGTTTGAAAATTTAAGTAAAACTGATAAAGCAAAGATAGAAGAAGTAATGTTGGATATGTTATTTTCATATAAGATGACACCATTAGAGATTGGGAGCCTGGTCCCTCAAGAACTAGAAACTAAGATTGATGAGAGATGGCAGCATGCCATTATGACAGTAAGGAAGATATGACAAGGAGCATTAACTCAAATTATGCCTGACTTAACAAAGAAGCAAAGAGAAAAGTTCATGGACCAATATAGGAATAGATTCATTCCTAAATTGAGAGCTTATTCTATATTGAAGAATGATGTTGAAGGTGTTGTGCATCAAAGCCAAATGATATGGAAGATTATCTTTGGACTGATAGTGGACAAGAATAAAGATGAAGGCACATCTAAACAAGTTGAGCTTGACAACAAAGAAGACATTGATGAGTTAGATAATGTTAAGGATGAGACAAATGATAATATTGATTATGAAATGATTGACATTGCTGAGGATGACATGAAGGAATATGTTGAAGACGAGATGAAGGATAAGGTTGAGGAAGAACAAATTAAGGACTTGATAGTTGATGAGGTTACACAAGGTTTGAATGGCGAGGAACAAAGTAATGACACACTCATAATTATAGATTCACCTACTGAGGCAAACCTTGAAGTCAATACAGAAGGAGATAAAAGGAAAGAAGATCAAGCATACAAGTATGCATTAGATATCTCCAAATCACATGAAGTAGACACAAATGAGACCAAGACTCTTGAGACCAAGGAGAAATAGGAACCTAAGGAGAAATAATCCATTCAGGCATTGGTACAGTTACCTAATGTTACTCCTATGATACTTAATGAGGTCAACAGTGCTGATAAATTAGAATAGAAGGTAATTAATACTCAGAAGGAGATAGTTCCAATCATTGACAATACTAGTACTTTGAAAGACAAACACTGATCGAGTAGCAATTTACCAGAGATAATGATGAAGAAATCACATAAGAAGAAAAAGGACAAGATCTCTGAAGTGACACTTGACAAAGTTATAGTTATTCAAAAATGGGATATTGATAACTTATCTTATGAGCAGATGCTAATCTTGCAGGATCTATTAAATAGGAAGAGGAAGCAAGAGGAATTGAAAAGGGAACATCCACAGAAGAAGGTATTGCATGAAATTAAAGATATCTTTGTTGATGCATTTGAGTTTCAAGACCTAAATGAGAAGGCACCTATTTTGGAACAATTGATTCATATTGTTCAAAAGGTGAACACTGATGATAGAGATGCTAATGAGAAACTCCTACAATGGTTAGAGAGAAAATTTGAGACCAAGGTACTTGAGAAAGTTGCAAAAAATCTTACAGAGAAGCAAGTTTCACTTTCTGATCTAGTAAGAAACTAAGAAAAAGTAATAGAAAATTTTCTCTCTTTTTACAAACAACTTTTTGATACAGAATTCTTTACAAAGGATAATCAACAACTTATTGGGAAGCTACAAGCAGATTTAAAGTCAACTCATTAGTCACTGAGCATGGATGCAATTTCTAGCTCTTTTCATTTTAATAGGTTGCCCAAGGAAGACTAGCCGAGTGGCTAATGATGGGAGAATAAGGGATAAATTAATCTCTATTTAGACCATGTTGATACCTCATTTAGAGGTTATGAAAAAGGAGGTGAAAGCAGAAAAGGAACTAGCACAGAAAATCCACCTCTGAATATTGCAGAATTTTTTATTGATCTAGTTGCTGAGCTAGAAATAAAATTTTAGGTTTTGGAGTCTGTAAGAACAAGTTGGGATAATGCATTAGCAATGATACTATAGATTCATAAGTTGTTTTTGGATAAGTATGGTTTGACCCCAAATATCCCCACGAATAAAAGTGACAAGAATGAAAAAAACAAGGGGGAAATGTCATGAGATACAATCACAGGGGAAATAAAGGAGAAATAAGTTGTAAGGTATAATATTTGTTTTTATGTATGTACATATGTTGTATATGTAGTGAAGTCTTCAAGAAAGACCTAGTCAGAATCCTAGAGGGAGTTCTAAGTCTATTTGAGTACTATTTTTTTAAAGGATTGAAGAGTCGTGACAAAGTGGTTTTTCTAGTAATGTCAAAGGGGGAGATTGTTGATCTCTAAGTTTTGTTATCTATTAGTTTCACACACTTAGTCACAATTAAGGCAGGTTGGTCGGTCATCACTGCGACCGGGCCATCCCACTAAGGCTAAGACCGAGCAGTAGTTACTATTGAGAAAGATAGAGGTTACCAAGTACTCAATAGATACTGAGCGGAATGATTTCCATGTTGCATAGAAGATTTAGTGATGAGAAATAGTATATGGTTATACCGAGTGAGACAGTATTGACTGAGCACCAATGTTTGCCTGTGTCGAGCAAGACAATTTTTGTATATGTGTTTGGAATGGCACAAACACTAAGGTAAACCATTTTGGTTGAATTCTATGAAGCATTCAATGATCATGCACTGAGATTTAATGCATAATTGTGCATTATTTTTATGATCAAGGATCCCTATGCAAGCCATACAACCAATCAAAATTAGGATGCCTAAGAGGCAAAAGGTGATGAATCTAAATCATTGATCTTGATCTGGATGTCTCATCACTGATCTATTTCTGGGATGCTTCAAATCCTAATCTCTGTGTGTGTGTGTGTGGGTGTGCGTGTGTAAGTATATGAGGATGTGAAGGGAAGAGATGATAATTATATGCATGTTTTGCATATATGAAGCATTGACCAGACAAGTGACCAAGCAGAGTAGTGAAGAGAATAATAGAGATAAATTAGATTGAGAGATTAGTTAATTGTTGGAAAGAGGAGATCTCTTATCAACATTTGTAGTGCAGATGGAAGGAACATGTACTAATACATTCTAACAAGAAAATCAAGGTGAATATCTTAACATAGTGGTCCTAACAGGCCTTTGTAAATCTCTTAACTGAGTGCTTACTTTGTTGTAATTTTAAATCCTTTAACAAGGTAGATTTTATAAGTCTGAAAGCTCTTAACAGGGCAGACCCCTCATAGGGTAGATCATCAGAAGTGATAAAACTTTGTATCCCTAATAGGCACACTTTATTACTGTAGTAGTGAATATTTGTGGGTGTCATCCCAACCCTAGTTTTACTTTCAAGGGTTTCTGGGTTACAAATTTTTTTGTGTTATGTGTTCATGATTAGATGTTAGATCTTTACAACATTTTAGTTTATGTTTATGAATACATGGTTGAATCAGTTTGTTTAGAATTGGTAGAATTTTTATAGATCTAATTCACCCCCCTCTCTTAGTTACTACTTTCTCATATTAGAATTCCAACACAAAAATATGAGAAACACCAGAAATGCCCTCAACAGGTAAAGCGTAGTTAATAGCCAATTCCCTATCAAAGACAATACAGTCTAGAGACATAATAGGTGCAGAACTAGCTATACCAACCAACCTACTGACCCCTTCAAAAGAAGGGGTCATAAAAGACAAAGGGGAGGAACCCTCAATATCCATAGAAGAGCCAGAGATACGTACAACAACAACCTAAGGAATAGGGACAATCATCGAGGAAGCACCAACAATGTTCACAGTAGGAAAAGTAAAACCACCACCAAAATCTCTATCCAAGCCAACGATATTATGAGACACATAAAGGATAGAACCACAAGAACCTACTATCCCAGAGACCCCATCATGAGAAGAAACCATTGAAACCATTTGGGAGAAACTCAGTTGGGAAGAACTCTTCTCAACCACAAAGTTTAGGAGAAGCAACTTTCCCCCAAGAAGAAAACATTTTAATCTTCTCTAACCCACAATGATTCACCACATGACCCATTTTATAACAACTTCTAAATCTGAAGGGGATCCCTTCATAATCCAAGGTTTGGATCCAACTACCCTTAGAAGATTTAATTAAAATTTCAGTAGGTAGCCCCTTGGACACATCCAAATCAACCAAATTACGAGCATTGGTGGAATGAAGAATACCATCACCTTCATCCACCATCAAAAAATCCCTAAGAGCATTACCCACTACCTATAGAAGAGAATCATCCCAAAAATGAAGAGGGAGATATGGAAGCCGAACCCAAATTAGAATCTTGTTAAACTTTTCAGAAAGAGGGTTGAAATGAGAATGCTAGGGTTTAATCATAAGTATGAATCTGTCATCCCAACTAAAAAAATGATGACACAAAATATTTTTTTGTCCTCATCCATACAAAACTTGCAACAAAAAGAACCTTTAGGCAAAGGGAAAATACTGACTATATCATAAAGTAAGGGTTCCCACTGACTGGAAATCCAACCGTGCAGATCCGGGAGATTGGGCCAAAAACCCTTGAACTGAAAAATCACGGCAAAATAAAAAAATAGTAGCATTATGGTCGATATCATTTTTTGTCATCGCTTCCAAAGTAATAGAAATGGATTTAGAGGTTGAGAAAGGACCCCTAGAAGGTGACAACCCACCAGAGGCAACCAAAGGACCCAAATCTACATTAAGGCGAGTCATCGCACCACTAGAAGAAACCCTAGCAAAAGATGAACAAATCCCAGCAACAACTATTGAAGGAGGGACCAATGAGCTAGCAACAATTGAACCTCCCACCAACGAACCAGAGCCAACACTAGGAACAGAGCCACCACCAGGAGACATAGTTGCAGATGGGAAAACCCTAACACCATTAACGAAAGAAGGGACTGGCGAGCCACCCTCCAACAACCAAGATCTATTTCCAGGAATAGGACCAGAGCCAAGAAGAGCCCTAGAAGAGAAAACCCCAATAGCATCAACAGAAGAGGCCAATGAACCACCCACTAGCAACCCAGAGCCATTTCCAGGAACAAAATCAAGGCCAGGAGAAGCCCTATTTGCAGCCGACGAAACCCCAGTGGCCAATGAATTGATAGAATTCATAAGGATCAACAAGCCACCTTTCAAAAAACCATAGCCAACACTAGTAGAAGCCCTAGAGGTTTTAGACAAATAAATCTAGGGAACTACCTACTGACAGACTAGAGCCTAAATAAATAGAGACATCATCATCAACACGATCATAAGAGAACCCTGAAAGGGCAAGAGAGCGCACGCGAGCCATTTCTTATATGATTACAATTAATGTTAATGTTATAGATACATCCCAAATTGATAAATCAATGGGGGTCTAATACACCAATTACAATGTGTCCACTACATAGAAAAAAATTAGATTATAATGAGAACCCTATCCACCTTATGTGTGCATTTATGTAATGTGTCTTTTTTTTTTTGCTACAACGATATGGTGCATAAGTTTAGATTTATGCAATGTATTTTTTTAGTTTCTATTTTTATGTGTTTTCCTTCAATCCTTGCTTGCTTATTAAATTTTAATTCTACTTTATTGCCTTCACATACAATTCTATCATTTTCCTCCAATCAATCATCTTTCTTCTCAAGATTAAATTATACTTTATCTACCTCACAAAAATGTGCAACATATCTATTATTTTTTCCTTATTTTTTATATTTTCTCCACCAATCATAAAAACCATATAATAGGTGTTTTCTATTTTAATTAAATCCTACTTTATCTCTTTGAATAATTGTATAATTTATGTTAAGTACTTACAAAAAAAAATACATAACCACTTTCTATTTTTTTTTAAAATGTTCCTATAATAGTTTTATATTATCAATATTGATTATATTTCTAAATTATATTACTTTCATTTAATTCTATAAGTAAATTACAAATATATTTAATTAATTTAGGTATTATATTGAATGTTGAATTATGGAGAATTATATATTTCTATTATTAAAATATAGAAACATAAAAGAATATTTGAGATATAGAAATATAGTATATCTTTTTAAATTTACTTAAAACATAGAAATATTTTTAAAATTATTAATTATTTTTTTATATGAATTATCTAATACATATTAGATAATAAAAATGTAAGAAGATAAACAAATTTCAAAGTTTCTATATAAGGAGGAAAAAATAGAGAAGAGGTGAAAAATGAATTATAAGAGTATGGAAAGAAATGTATTCAAAATTAAAATAATATTGAAGATAAAAAAAAATTTAAAAAAAGGAAAACTATTATCAAAATTTGAGATTGTAAAAAAATTTATAGCTATTGTATTTTTTTTGGTAAAAGTGGGTATTCCACTAAATTATTTTATTAATTATAATATATTTTTTACAATTTTCCTAGTTCAAAGGGCACCGGTATGAAAGAACCAGGTGAAGAAAACCTCTGGTCTTGCCCAAATCAATGAAGTCCTAACTAAAGACCAATTCTCCTATCAAAACAAATCAAGAGAAGAGCAACAAAACCAATGTACCAGCCAGTACAACATATACTCAAATGAGAATTTACATTTAACACCCCCCCCCCACCACATCCAAAATTGTCTGCAAGAATAGACTAGACCCCCGAGAATAGATTTTGAATCTGATACAGATAGAATCCCATAAAATAGTTAGAAGAACATGAAGACTCATTAGAAAGACCACCGCGACAAGCACCCAATTCACCCAATATATGAGCCATCCCAAGAACAATTGTGAAATGATAGTCCCCAAAACATGATGTCCACCACATATTACATTTTACATACTCCATCTGTATACCTTGGAGTTTAAAATTAATTAAATACTAACATCAGACGATACTGAACAAAAAGAAACCTAAAGGCCATATATCACAACTCAGAAAATTAGATTTTATGTGATTGGTGTTTCTTGTGTTTCGTATCTTTGGTTGGTGAACTAAGAAAATAGTCCATATTCCTGCATCTAAATAAAAATTAGCTATCCATACCTTCAGTTTTTGACATCTCCACATTTTCAAAATACAACTGTGTTAGTGTTATCAATTCCAAAAAAATTGTAGGAACATACAGTGTCGTTTCTATATCCAGCTTCATGTACATTTTTGCACCATTTATGAAGGGTCCCAGCTCCAATGTAGAATTGGGTTAAAAATCATGATTATAGGATCGAGAGAGTCAAGGTGTAAATATTTATTTACTTGTTTACATTCCCAATATTTAAGCTCTAGGAAAGGTGTCACTTGGTTTTCTTTAATAAAAAATGCAAATCTCTGAGTTAGATTTGTGTGGTTGATGTTGCAGAAATAAAGCGCAAAAGAGTGAATTTCTAGGTACCCTCAGGAATTGACAGAATTGGAACTTAAAAGTTAGAATCACCAATATGTACCATGGTTAAATCTTGTCTTTTTAATTCACCACAGTCCCTCATAATGAACAGAAATATAACGATCCTGAGATGTGAGTCCAAAACAAATCAAATCTCATATCCAATATCCAATATCATGAGTGAGTCCCATCCTTCCCCATTCATAATATTGAATAAGGGTAAATAAATGTGAATAAAATAGTGAGCCATAAGTGCTTCAAAGATGATCAGATCTTATTAAAGAAATAAGTTGAAAGAGAACAAATTGGCAAATCTTGATTGAAGCACAAAATTTCGCTCCCAAAATACTCCCTTAAAGAATATATTTGAAATGATCCATCTTATCTATGGTTGGTGAACTAAGAAAATAATCCATATTGTTGCATCCAAATCAAAATTATCTTTCCGTGCCTTCAATTTTTGACATCTCCACATTTTAAAAAATAACTATTTTTGTGTTGTCAATTCCACAAAATTTGTAGGAACATACAACGTCGTTGCTATATCCAGCTTCTTGTACATTTCTGCACCATTTATGAAGGGTCCCAGCTCCAATATAAAACTGGGTTAAAAATCATGATTATGGGATCGGGAGAGTCAAGGTGTAAATCTTTATTTACTTGTTTACATTCCCAATATTTAAGCTCTAGGAAAGGTGTCACTTGGTTTTCATTAATAAAGACTGCAAATCTCTGAGTTAGATTTGTGTGGTTGACATTGCAGAAATAAAGTGCAAAAGAGTGAATTTTTGGGTACCCTCAGGAATTGATAGAAGTGGAACTTAAAATTTAGCATCACTAATATGTACCATGGTTAAATCTTGTCTTTTTAATTCACCACAGTTCCTCATAATGAATAGAAATATAATGATCCTGAGATTTGAGTCCAAAACAAATCAAATCCCATATCCAATATCATGAGTGAGTCCCATCCTTCCCCATCCATAATATTGAATAAGGGGAAATAAATGTGAATAAAATAGTGAGCCATAAGTGCTTCAAAGATTATCAAATATTATTAAAGAAATAAGTTGAAAGAGAACAAATTGGCAAAGCTTAATTGAAGCACAAAATTTTTGCTCCCAGAATACTCCCTTAAAGCATATATTTGAAATGACCCATCTTATCTATGGTTGGTGAACTAAGAAAATAATCCATATTGTTGCATCCAAATCAAAATTAGTTTTCCATACCTTCAATTTTTGACATGTCCACATTTTCAAAAAATAACTGTGCTAGTGCTATAATTCCACAAAATTTATTGGAAGATACAATTTCGCTGCTATGTCCAACTTCTTGTACATTTATGTAGCATTTATGAAGGGTCCCAACTCCAATGCAGAACTGGGTTATAAATAAGAATTATAGGATCAGGAAATTCAAGGTATAAATCTTTATTTGCTTTATTGTATTCCCAATATTTAAGCTCTAGGAAAGGTGTCACTTGGTTTTGTTAATAAACACCACAAATCTCCAAGTTATATTTGTGTGGTTGATGTTGCAGAAATAAAGTGCAAACGAGTGAATTCCTGGGTACCCTCAAGCATTGACAAAAGTGGAACTTAAAAATTATCATCACCAATATATACCATGGTTAAATCTTGGCTTTTTAATTCACCATGGTCCCTCATAATGAATATAAATATAATGATCCTGAGATGTGAATCCGAAACAACTCAAATCCCATATCCAATATCCAATATCATGAATGAGTCTCATCCTTCCCCATCCATAATATTGAATAAGGGAAAAGAATAGTGAATAAAATAGTGAGCCATAAGTGATTCAAAGATGATCAAATCCTATTTAAACAATAAGTTGAGAAAGAACAAATTGGCAAGGCTTAATTGAAGCACAAAATTTTACCCAAAACCTGCAACCTCACACTCATTAGAGTGAGTCAAGCTATCCAAAGGCCTAACTCCGCCCACCCTAAATGAGTGTGAGGGTGATCCCACACCATATATTAGATCAAATTAATCATAACCTGATACTCTACTTCCTATAGAGGCAATACATCACCAATTTCTTTGTTTTCCAAGAAATCAGCAGTCGCATTCGCTTCTCTATAACAATGTTTGAACTCATAATTGTGAAACAAGTGTAATTATGCCAAACCGGTCTGAAGTCTATATTGAAATTTCCAACAAGTTGATCTCCTGATAGTAACAATGTTATAAACAACCATGGAATCTCCTTCAATAATCAGATTAGAAATATTCAAAGAGAGTGCATAGGAAAGTCCCAAGATAAGTGTTTCCATTTCAACAGCGTTATTTGTGTCTGTGGGTAATTTTTTGCAAACAACTTTAATAAATTTTCCATCTGCATTTCTAATAATTTCCCCAGTCCTAGAGATGCTAGGATTACCCCTAGAAGCTCCATCAAAATTGAGTTTATGAAACCCAATAGGAGGTGGAGACCATTTAGCTTGGGATCTAGAAATCAAAGAACATTCCGAAGACTTACATCCATGAGAGGGGAGAAATTGTAGTAGTGGCCACTTAGCTTGAATAGAAAAATACCATTTGGAGAAGACCTTTAAAGAATTAATATTTTTGATGTAGTATGAAATCATAACTTCTGAGATCAAATTTTCAATTTTATATAGAATTTCAACCAACGAGGAACCTTTTTCCTTGAATATTCTCTCATTACGCTCAAGCCAAATATTCCAAATTAGAATGAAAGGAAAAATTTCCCAAAGAGAAGAAAAAGTAGAAGATTTATATAACAACAACTAAATATTAATGTGATCACATAGATTTGGGCCAACAACTAAATTCCATCCCAAATTCTTGAATAACCAATACCAACATTCCAATGCAATAGGGCAATGCAAAAATAAGTGATTTGTTGATTCCAAAAAATAGCCACACATGGTACATGGAAAAAAAATTGTAATCCCCAATCTATCTAATCATTCTCATGTTGAAAATCTATCTTGGATATCTAACTAGGAAAATGCACAGGCCTTAGGGAGGCAAACAACCCCTCATAATAATTTTGAAGGTGACGAATCAGAAGTTTGAGGGAGGAAATTAGACTCATATCCATCTTTAACAGAATATTGACCCGGGGGAGAACCAAGCCATATAAGTTCATCATCTTGAGAGGAGAAGAAAATTACACATGAATTCAATTCTATGATAAGCTTTGTCACCAAACCCGTGGCATTATCAAAATGAGATAAATCTTTCCAACGAGTAGAACCATCACTTATTTAAAAATAATTACAGACCTTGATACCCCATACAAGTTTTAATTGAACATCAAGGGGGGACCAATCCTAGATTTGATAGAGAGGTTTATGCCAATTCTAAGAATCTTACCAAAATATCACCTTGGTTCCGTTATAAACAAGCCAAGATAAGGAGGGAAGAAACAAGTCCCTACATGAAGACAAAAAAATTCCACATTATAGAACTACGAGGAAGAGATAAAGTAGTAAAGATGTGTTCCCGATTAGGTGAATCTAAATATTTGGCTCTCATAAGTTTTGACCATTTTGCCTCATGACTGCGGTATAATTTCCACAGGAGTTTAGCACCCAAGGCTTTATTTTGAAGAGAAAGATCCCTTATACCACCCCTTGGGCCGATTTAGGAGTGCATACTTTGTGCCGTGCCAACAAAGGGATTTTCTTTATTTGTGATAAATTCTCTACCAATAGAAAATCTCATAAAATAGATTGAAGTTCCTTTATGGATTGCTTAGGCATGTTTAGAACAAACATTAAGTAGATAGGGATAGCATGAAGAACCGATTTTATCATAAGTAACTTCCCAAAAAATGTTAACCACTTATGTTTCTAGGACATAATCTTTTGGGAGATAGATGAAATGATTCTATCCCAGAATTGATATTCTCAGAACTTGTATAAAAGGGGATTCCAAGATAACGACATGGAAATTCCCCAATGAAAACCCCAAAAATGGAGCAAACTATTCTAGACCAGAGGGGAAACATTTATAGCTATTGTAGACGATTCAAAATATGTAAATTTAGTAAGTTTATAAATGCAAATTGATTTTTTTTTATATCTTTTCCACATAAATGCTAGTAATTTTGTTAAAATCATGATTGCATTCTCTCTGCTTATTTGATTGTGCTTTTACAATTTCATAAAAGAAAAAATCTCTTAGTTAGCACTATTATTAGACAATTAATATAAAAATAGTTTTGAACTTTTAACTATTTAATATTATTTTATATTTTATATTTTTTTAAATAAACCTTTTTATTCTATTTTAAAGTGATTTGATCTATAAATTATGATTAGTAAATACAAGCAATGATTAGAGTTTTTCTTGCTGGTTCTTTTCTCCGTGAGCTCTTTGAACCAGTTTATTATAATATTAATATATCAAGTGGCTTTGCCACCTTTTTAAAAAAAAAAAACATTTCAATTTTACATATACTGATTTTTTTTAAACAAGTTTCCCATTTGCTTTCAAGAGTTTGTTAAATTTTGAGGAAAAATATATTTCTTAATTTTCTCATTTCTCATATATTATATCAAAACTATATTGCAACAAAAAAGAGATAGAATCGACCAATTTGACAAAAGTGATGGTAAAGTTTTGCAATGTTGAACATATTCACACTATTCCATTTCCACAAATACAAGGAATAAAGTTGTACAGTTGTAGATTGCATTTGAGAATACAAAAATTCCTCTTTCTAACCTTCATTTCTCTTCAGATCTTGACCAGGGTTGAATGTGCTAATCATTGAATGCGTGGCCATAGATCAGTTAATGAAAATTAACATATTATTGTTGAATGTTTTATAATAATAATCATAGACATGCATGAAATGGAATGTTTTATAACGGTCATAAAATATTTGAACAAAAAATGAAATGGAATGATTGCAGAATATGAGTAAAAAAAATTTAACTCCAAAAATTTTCAAACTAAATTTTTTTTTGTATTTCCTATCTTTAAATTTTTTTACTAAAATGTAACTTGAGCAAATAAATGTTAAAAATAATATACCAAACCAGTGTAATAAGGAGACAAAAATTCCCTATCAATGTCTAAAGCTCAGGGATAAGGCACCACAAAAAATAGAGGAAATTCCAAGTAGAAACAAATACAAGAATATATAAAAACTGGATCTAGCCATCTTTGTTTATCTAGTAGTTTTGTGCTCTAATAAAAGAAAATCAAACTAAATGAAAAGAAAAAAAAAAACAAGCAATTAGTCTAAATGAAAGAAAGAAGGCTATCTATGACGTTCCATGTTTTCATTCATGTATCTTCATAAGTATTAGTATGTTGGAAAATGCTTATTTCAAACATCTTTTATATCAACTCCTTAAGATATCAAGGGTCACAACGAACAAATTTCCAAATTCATTCTGAATTATATCATTTGTTGCTATGGAGTTCCTTTGGCTATCATCATTGATCATGGTAGACCATTTCAAAATAAGGATGTTACAAAGCTTTGTGAGAAGTTTAAAATTCGCCATGGATTTTCAAGCATCTACTATACACAAGGCAATGGCCAAGCTAAGGCATCTAATAAAATAATTATCAAGATACTTCAAAAGATTGTCAATGGTGTTGGACGAGATTGGCACCTACAACTAAATTCATATCTTTGGGCCTACAGAACCAATATTCACACCCCCACTGGTGCAACCCCATACTCTCTAGTCTATGGCACTAAGGCCATTTTACCCCTCGAGGTTGAAATTCCATCACTGAGAGTATCATTGCAATACATTTTTGTTGATGAGCAATACAAGATTTCCAGGTTACATGAGCTTAAAATGCTATATGAGCGAAGACAAGCCGCCTTAGTCCACTTGCAAGCATATCAAACCATCTCAAAAGGAGCTACAACAAGAAGGTCTGAGGCCATCATTTTGAGATCAAAAATTTGGTTTTGAAAATGAATTACAAAACCCAACAACACCAAGAGAAGCCTGGAAAATATGAACAAAACTAGGAAGGACCCTTGTAACATCTAAAATGTGACATAAGAGACATTACATTTAAATATGTTACGGGGGTAAACAAGATGTCCTCCTTCTATCCCTAGATATGCAAATGAAAGATCCAAGTTGATTAACCCAAAAGGAAGGATCAATGCATAAATGAATCAATCATTTGGAAACAAGAATAAGGAAGGAAGATCTTAAGTACCCCGGTTTTGATTTGTTAATTTGAATGTGTATTTTAGATTTAGATAGATTGAAAACCTTAATTGAATTGAAATAGGAGAAATGCACTAACCTTGAAATATTTCAGATCAAAGAACACTGGTTTCTAAAGCCTATGTTGAGTTTCTGGAAAATCTGAGACCAGATCTGGAATAGAAATGCAGAGACAGACAAAACCCATAAATGTTTTTCTATTCTAAGACAGTACCAATTTGTACCCTCAAGTCAATGTCACCATTTGCCAGAATTTTTGATTGCGCCCTAGGTCACAATTGACCTAAAAAGTCTCAGACTGAAATTCTATTTTTGGATCTCGGAAGTTTGTCGAAAAGGGTATCCAAATCTCCATCCCGATCTACTGTTTTGAACCTATACCTACAAGAAAAATGGTTTGTTTGTTGGGGGAGTGGTTTGCCTTAGTCAAACCCCAATTTAGGAATTAACCTTGAAATCAATAATTGAAATAAAGAATGCTAGAAAATAGTAGAAATAAACCTAATAATGAAGCTATGATATTCAAATAGATATGCAATTGTATTTTGAATGTAAATAAGTACGTAGATATGAAAGTTTGGACTCAATTAGAAACCATAAACCTCCATGATTGTATGCTTGGAATCCACCTTGAAGGGAGAATGAATGAGTCTTGAGGATGTACAAAGGATCTTGAAGGAAGTTCACTCCACCATGATGGATAGATCTAGGGTTTGAATGATGAATCTTGAATGCTTGAACCAAATCCCTTCAAAGGCTTGAAAGCTTGAATCCTTGATCTTCAATAGAGAAACTGAATGCTTGAAAGGAAGACTTGAACGCTTTGAGATCTTGAAAACACATAGAGAAAATGGATTCTTGAACTTTTTTCTTGATGACTTCTTTAGAGGCACTTGACCATACTTCCTTGGTTCTTCACTTGGAGAGACTTAGAGAAAATAAGAGGAGAAAAATTCCTTTTATATGAAACTAGGGCACAATCTTCTAGAGAGGATGACATAGGAGAATTAAATTCAAACTAGACCCATTCCCCTAGAAGAAGACCTATATTAAATATAATTTAAAAATCGTTACTTCAAAACCCAAAATAGTTGACCCAGAAGCGGGAAATGAATTTTTGATGACCTCTAGCAGCCGACAGACTTCCAGAATTGAAAGGGGGACCCAGGTCAAGGTTGAGGTCATCCTTGACCTAGGTCAAGGTAGAGATTTTCCTTGACCTAGGTCAAGGTTGAGGTCAAACTTGACCTAGGTCAAGGTCAAGGTCGACCTTGACCCAGGGAGTCAGGACCCCTGGAAAACATGCCAGTTGGGATGGAAGGTGCCCGGAGAGGCCCAATCAGGGTTCTAAATAGACATAGAGGTAAGAGAGGATGAAAAAATGAGGGGACAATGTGATTGTGGTCAAATACATCCCCTAAGGATGGATAAACACTCTTAACATGGAAATGCTTCCATTTTAAGATTATACATTAAGCCCCCACTTTAGTGGGAGTATGGAAATCAAATATACTTGCGGTAAAGTTAGAAGAAAGACTCTGGTGGATCGCAACAAGGTAGAACATCACTAAGTCAAGGACATGAGACCCCAGACCAAGGATTCTAACTCAACATACATGCATAAAGATATGGAAGTAAAGAGAAATAAATCATAGAAAACATATATGATTACATAAGTAAGACAGGAGCAACACTACAGATAACATAGCTTCATGATCTAATCCTACTAGCATGAAAGAAAAAAGAGAGAAAAGAGATAGCGATTACCTCTCCTAGTAAGATTCCCACCTTACCATGAATCACCAAGGAGGGAGAGCCCAATAGGTTCACCCATAAATTGTGCTTTGTAATTGTAATGTGTCTTATGATGGCTTTTAAAATATCCATAGATCCACATTCTTGTATCACTATAGAAATATATAAAATGTGTCTTTTTCAGGATTTAGCAACTTATGTGTGTTACCTTCCAAGGATTTAGCATATTGTAAAATTAAAAATGCGTATCTCTTCAAGATTTAGAAACTTATGTGCGTTACCTTCCGAGGATTTAGCAAAAATAAAAATAAAAATGTGTGTCTCTTCAGGATTTAGCAACTTATGTGCGTTACCCTCAGAGGATTTAGCATGTTGCAAAACAAAAGGTTACAAAAAAAATGCAATAATATAGAACGAGGGAGGCCATGTATATGTCCCCCTCCTTAAGATGGAAAAAAACATACTATTTTGACATGTTAAGGAAAGAAAATAATAAGGATAAATCCTTCTTCAACAACAAGACAATATCCATAGACAACACCCAGTCCAAGCCAAGAAGGTCACAGCTCCTATGAGGCCATGGAAGGGATGAATGCAAAGAGATATCATGCAAGAAGTGAAAAAGTAACCCTTGTGAGGGATAGCACGCTATTCAGTTTCCAAGGTGAGACATTTATCAACCATGGAAACCCAATGTCAAAAAAACAAATAGGTTATGATCAAGGACATAGATCCTCATTGCAAACCAAAATGTTCATGTATGATTGGATATCAGATAATAGATAGATATTTTTTAACCAAGGGAAAAGTGGATCCCAGAAAGACAGAAAAGAAGGGGATGACATCCTTGCCCCCCAAGCATGGGAACAAGGATGAAAGGGGATCTATTATATCATTCACAAAACTATGCAATACAATGAGCCCCCAAATATTAGGCTAGCATTGTTTACATAATTTGGAGTTCCATAATAGGAACATAAATGTTATTTAGAGAAAACAGGGTCAAAATACAACTCATTGCCACATGATATATAAATAACTTTACTATCAATGAGTTGCCTAATCTTATGATGTAAAGCATGACATGCATTAGTAGAGTGATCATGAAATATATGATATAAAAAAAAGGAAGAATCTTCAAGTGTGGACTTCATTTCTTTTTGCATTTAGGTCAAATAATCATCTTAGCACGAAGGATTTTAGACAATAGAACTTCTTGGTCAAATTCCTTCATAGGTTAATCATGTTTTGAAGTGTTATTTGAGATGTTGGTAACATTGATGTGTTGTTGAGGATTAAATCCTAATCCATAATAATTCTCATGCCCCCCATTTTGTAAGGGCATTTGAATTCCCTATTTATGCTTACCACATCCTTGACCATGGAATCCTTGTTTAACTAGTAAATGATAACCAGTACCATAAAAAGAAGCCATATCAGAAGGATTCAATGGAACTTTAGTAGTCACTATGTCATTACTAGTAGTTTTGATAGATTCATAGTGGGTAGAAGCAGTGACAAAGTTATTACGAAGGGAATTATAAGTAGAAGCAAAAGCTCATTGTTCAAACTCTCTTTGTTGCTTCATAAAATCAAGATTAGAAACTTTATACTCTCAAATAAAGGTAGGATTAAAATCCAAGGTTCCCCAATCATCTCCAGGAAGAGCATTAGAGGAAGGAGGATTACTATTAGGAATAGGAATATTGTGGGTTTGAATATTCAAACAAGGATTTGGCGCATCATCTGCATGAAGTGTATACACCATGTTGTGGTGAATAAACTTGATTTTACGGTGAAGGGTGGAAGGAACAACATGCATCTCAAGCAACCAAGGTCTACCGAAAAGTAAGTTATAATTAAGAGGTCTAGGCATAACATGAAAAGGAGTACTCAGGATGACCGGACCTACTTTGATAGGTAAGGTAATAATGCCTAAAGTGTTCTTATCAATGTTATCAAAGCCACATATAGGATTATTGGTTGAATAGTTGAAAGATCAGCTTTAATTTCTTTGAGCATGTCCATACTACAAATATTAAGCCTAGATCCATTATCAATCAAGGTCCTATGAATGATACTCTTATTGATAGTAACAACAACCATAAGGGCATCATATTGATTCTGAATTTCTTTAGAAGGTAAATCCTTTTGAGTAAATACAATGTCAAGAGGACCCGGGGTAACATGCATGCAATGTAAGAAGGCATTGATGTTCTCTTGATTAGGAGGTGGAGTGGGAAGAGTTTCTAGAGATTTTTTCAAGGCTTCATGGTAGGTAGGTGAAGTTTGAAGAAGCTCCCATAAAGAAATCTTGGAAGGGGTATTGTGCAATTAGTTTATCATATCATACTCCATGCTAGGAATACAAGGTGGAGGAGGAAGAATGGGTTGAGAAGGTGGTAAAGAAGTATGAACCACCAGATTAGGTCGAGGGTTATTCCTTGTATGATAGGTGTGAGCTATCGAATCTTGATCATTAAAAGACTCTAAAGATTCCATAGGTTTACCTTTGATAGTAATGTGAGGACAACCTTTGATAGTCAACAAGGGTTTTGGATAAACCATGTTAGTTGTCTCAATACTACAAACAGGTTCACAAGAAGGAAGCAAAAAGTATATCCTAGGAGGAGATGAGGTGGGATCTTGATTCTCCATAAGATCATCACTAATAGGGAGAACATTAAGGGAATTCATATCATTTTCCGCTAATGCTTCATTACTAGAAGGAATTCCAAATGGAGGTAAAGCATCTATAATGTTTTCTTTCTTCTCTAAATTTCTACATAAGGGGAGTGTGTTTTATAAAAAGAGTCACCATCATGTATGAATATGTACTCCATTAATAAATCACCCTCTTGTATAAAGTCATCTTCACAAGGAGGGGATAAATCAATGTCCTTATCCAAGGGTTCATCCCAAAAAGTAGAATCATCCACAATAGCTTCATGAGGAAGACAGTAATCAACATCCAAATCCAAAGGTTCATCCCAAATAGGAGAATTATCATCCCTACCAATAAATCACATTGTAAAAGGTTTGGAAAATAGTTGATACAACTTGGGCAACATAAAAATGAATAAAGAAATGCATAGAAAATAGATCTAGATATATCCAAATGCATTCAAATGAAATGTATGATGAAAAATGTAAATGTTTTTGTATTTCTAAAGAAATTTTGTGATTTTTATTTATTTTTGACATATAAATGCAAGAGCATAAAATAAATCTACTTTTAAAAGCATGTAAGATCTAACACAAGATGCAAATCTAACACCAAAAAGAAAGACTTGTCTATCGCGGGTTCACCAAAAAGTAACATCTAAAATGTGACATAAGAGACATTACATTTAAATATGTTATGGGGGTAAATAAGATGGTCTCCTTCTATCCCTAGATATGAAAATGAAAGATCCAAGTTGATTAACCCAAAAGGAAGGATCAATACATAAATGAATCAATCATTTGGAAATAAGAATAAGGAAGGAAGATCTTAAGTACCCCAATTTTGATTTGTTAATCTGAATGTGTATTTTAGATTTAGATAGATCAAAAACCTTAATTGAATTGAAATAGGAGAAATGCACTAACCTTGAAATATTGCAGAGAAAATAATACTATTTTATGAAGCCTGTGTTGAGTTTCTGGAAAATACAAGACCGGATTTGGAATAGAAATGTAGAGACGGACGAAACCCAAAAATCTTTTTCCGTTCTGAGATAGTTCTGATTTGTACCCTCAAGTCAATGTCACCATTTGCCAGAATTTTTGATTGTACCCTAGGTCACAATCGACCTAAAAAGTCTCAGACTGAAATTCTATTTTCAGATCTCAAAAGTTTTTTGAAAAGGGTATCCGAATCTCCATCCCAATCTGTTGTTATGAACCTGTACTTGCAAGAAAAATGGTTTGTTTGTTGGGGGGAGGGGTTTGCCTTAGTCAACCCCTGATTTAGGAATTAACCTTGAAATCAATAATTGAAATAAAGAATTCTAGCAAGTAGTAGAAGCAAATCTAATAATGAAGCTATGATATTCAAATAGATATGCAATTGTATTTTGAATGTAAACAAGTACGTAGATATGAAAGTTTGGACTCAATTAGAAACCATAAACCTCCATGATTGTATGCCTGGAATCCACCTTGAAGGGAGAATGAATGAGTCTTGAGGATGTACAAATGATCTTGAAGGAAGATCACTCCACCATGATGGATAGATCTAGGGTTTGAATGATGAATCTTGAATGCTTGAACCAAATCCCTTCAAAGGCTTGAAAGCTTGAATTCTTGATCTTTAATGGAGAACTTGAATGCTTGAGAGGAAGACTTGAACACTTTGAGAGCTTGAAAACATGTAGAGAAAATGGATTCTTGAACTTTTTTCTTGATGACTTCTTTAGAGGCACTTGACCATACTTCCTTGGTTCTTCACTTGGAGAGACTTAGAGAAAATGAGAGGAGAAAGCTTCCTTTTATATGAAACTAGGTCACAATCTTCTAGAGAGGCCAACATAGGAGAATTAAATTCAAATTAGACCCATTCCCCTAGAAGAGGACCTATATTAAATATAATTAAGAATTGTCACTTCAGAACCCAAAACAACTGACCCAGAAGCGGGAAATGAATTTTTGATGACCTCCAGTAGCTAACAGACTTCCAAATTTGAAAGGGGGACCCAGGTCAAGGTTGAGGTCATCCTTGACCTAGGTCAAGGTCGAGGTCGACCTTGACTCAGGGAGTCAGGACCCTTGTAAAACATGCTAGTTGGGATGGAAGGTGCCCAGAGAGGCCCAATCAGGGTCCTAAACATACACAGAGGTAAGAGAGGATGCAGAAATGAGGGGAAAATGTGATGGTGGTCAAAAACATCCCCTAAGGAGGGATAAATGTTCTTAACATGGAAGTGCTTCCATTTTAAGATGATACAACCTTATGTAGTCAACGCAACATATGGGTTCAGAGTCTATCACCTTGCAACATCAGAGGGAGAACCATTTTTAGAAGTAGTGAAGAACATGCACCTCTGCAAGTACTACACATGATCCTAAAAAATACCAAAAAAATGAAAATAATTCTTGAGAAAATGGCAAAAAAAGGAAAAAAGAAAAAAAGAAAAAAGAAAAAAGGAAAAAAGAGAAAAAAATGGTTGCCTTGATGAAAACCTGGTAAACAGGTGTCTTGGAACGCAAAAATAGAAATAATTCCCACAAGTGAAAACCTGGTAAATAGGCGCTTTGGGCAAGTACCATGGTGAAAACTTGGCAAACAGGCGCCATGTGTAGTAAGTTGTTTCTTTGACGTCTATCGTGATTCCACCTGATGTTCAATTGTCTTTTCCTGATCATATCATTCACTTTGAGTTGACCCTAGCACCCCTTTATGGCATGTAACTGTAACACCCCAAAATTGGCATCTTGCAACCCTAACCAATTTTGTTGCATTTGTCATTCTTCTAAATCATCAAAGTCCTATTGTACTAGGCAAATTCTGAGTTTTCATTGACTCTACTTGACCTGAGTGTCAAATACAGAAAATCCTAAATCTGTATCAATCATACATCACATTTAATTCCTAAATACCTATTTGGCTAAACAAATCCTATGATCGAATTAATTTAAT
>MU224974.1:39502-102602 GCA_018584345.1 Thuja plicata | reverse complement strand
GAAGGTTTTGCAAATGAGGATGCAAGCAGAGTGGGTTTAACCATGGAGGAAACTCCGTAGTTAAATGCACTCTAGCTGGAGTGGTACTGGGATGGGTGACCTCCCAGGAAGTCCCAGTCCTTCACCTCTGTGAGCATCACCCAGAGCCAATGAGACTCAAAAAACTACACAGTTGAATCTAAGTAGAATTAAAAAAAAATTAATTGGCACAATTTTTTTTAAAAAAAAAATTGGCAATGGTCAAAATTTCGACCAATCCCCCACCAAGGCATTGGTCAAAATTTTGAACATTTTCCTGTTTATTTCCACCAAGGTATTGGTCAAAATTTTGACCAATACCTTGGTGGAAAGTAAAGCATCCACATCAAAATCTCTGAATCTGGTGGTCGAAATTTTGACCCATGTCGTTACTCGTTTCCACCAATAATTAGTCAAAATTTCAACCAATACCTTGGTGGAAAGCAAAGCATCCACGTCGAAATCTCTGAAACTGGTAGTCAAAATTTTGACCCATGTCGTGACTCATTTCCACCAACAATTGGTCAAAATTTTGACCAATACATTGGTGGAAAGCAAAGCATCCATGTCGAAACCTCTTAAACTGTTGGTCAAAATTTCGACCAACACCTCCACTTGTTTCCACCAAAGATTGGTCAAAATTTTGACCATTTCATGAAGAGATTTTGACGTCTGTGCCATGCTTTTCACCAATGTTATGGTTGAAATTGTGACCAAAATATTGGTCAAAATTCCAACCATTTCCCTATAGATTTCGACGGCGATTTCTGGCAAATTGAGTAAGATCTATAGTCAAAATTTTGACATCTACTTTGGTCACAATTGCGACCAATAATAGAAACGTCAAAATTTCGAAAAAAAAAGATCAACGAAAGGTTTGCTCGTAAATTCGACCAATTACTAATGAAATTTCAACCAATTTTCGTCGAAATTTGAAATCAAATTTACTAGTGGCAACAGTTAATGATGAACTGGAAACATTATAGACAAGGGAAAGGTCAATCCATCCAAGAATACACCCATGAATTCCACAAAAAGGCTATTTAATTAAATGTCCCATTGTACACCCAGGATACTTTGCTCAAGTACATAGGTGGTCTTCATTCTTATCTTAGAAATTCCATTTTGGTCTTGAATCCTAGTAACTTAGATAAAGTATGTGTTCAAGCCACACATTTAGAGTCAAGAGGCAAGGGTTCTTTTATTGATAAGTGTGATAAGAAGCCATCTAAGTTTGAAGGAAAATCCAAAGAGAAAGCGAAGGGGAAAAAGATAGCTATATTGAAGAAAGAGGGTGAAAAACCCACATGCTCACATTGCAAGAAAGAAGGTCATGATGATTCTAAGTGCTGGAAGCTGCACCCAAAAAAGAGGCCAAAATGATATGGTGGAAACAAAGGCAAACAAAAGACTGTTGTTGTAATTCAACATGATCTTGGATCTGACTAAGGAGATGAGACAAGGATCATTGTTATTGAGATCCAAGGTAAAGGAAAAGTTATATCTCTTTCATCATCTACAAGTTCTTCTATTGAAAGTGCAAGACAAGTAAAGAATCTTCTCCTAAGAATGATAAGCAAAGGAATGAGTTATTTCATATCCATGTTGTTATCAAACATACAAAGATTGATACTTTGTTTGATACAGGTTCTCAAGTTAATTTTATATCTGAAGAAGTTGTTAAAAAGCTTAACTTGACTACAATACCTCATCCAAAACCATATCCTCTTGGATGGGTTTGCAATGATGCACAATTACAAGTAACTAAACAATGTAAATTGAGATATTCTATCACTGCAAACTTTGTAGATGAGATAGAAGCTGAAGTAGTCCCTTTAGATATTTGTGGTCTTGTGCTTGGGAGTCCATACCTGTATGACTGACAAGCTATCTTTTATAGGGGGGAGAAAAAGTATCATCTTTTTAAAGATAAAGTTGAATACATTGTATGAGCACATAAGGTAAAGACTAATCTTACATTAGTTAATGTTGGTCAGATGAAAAGATTAGTCAATTCTAGTAAGAACTTTGTATTAATGCTTGTAAAAACCAAATAAGATGAAACATCTGAGGCATTCAAGGGGTGTGATCCTAAACATAAGTCTGAAATGGTCAAGATTATTTCCACTTATGATGACTTGTTTCAGGAACTGAAAGGGTTGCCTCCTAAGAGAGAGATACAACATGAAATCTAGTTGCAACAGGATGTTCCACTTCCTAATATTGACATGTACCATCTATCAGTTCTACAGAATGAAGAAATTAAAAAGTAGGTTCAGGAGCTGGTTGAGAAAGGAGTTATTCATCCTAGTACTTCTCTTTGTGGTTCTCCTATTGTGTTGGTTCCAAAGAAAGATGGGACTTGGAGAATGTGCATCGACTACAAGGATCTGAATAAGATAACAGTAAAGAAAAGGTATCCTCTTCTTAGAATAGATGATTTACTTGATCAGTTGAAACATGCAATTTATTTCACTAAGTTAGACTTGCATAGTGGATATCATTAGATTCAAATTGCAGAAAATGATATTTGGAAAACTGCTTTTAAGACTAAACAGGGACTTTATGAGTGGTTGGTTATGCCCTTCAGGCTTTGTAATGCACCAACTACATTCATGAGAGTCATGAATGATTTCTTTCATCCTTTTATTGATATTTTTTCATAGTCTATTTAGATGATATCCTTGTATTCAGTAAGTCTTGGGATGATCATGTAATTCATGTAAAAAAAGTTTTTGATGTACTGAGAGAAGAAATTTTTTTTGTAAAGATGTCTAAATGCAAGTTCGCTAAGACATCCTTAGTGTACCTAGGCTATGTCGTAGGGGATGGTCAATTGAAAGTAGACCCTGCAAAGGTTGAATGTATTGTAAAATGGCCTAAGCCAAGTATAGTTACAAAAGTCAAGAGTTTCTTAGGTGCAGTCCAGTATTGGAGGCAAAATTCTCTTATGTTGCATCACGATTGCATGCACTAACCAGTACCAAGGAAAATTTCTAGTGGGGAGGACCACAATAGAAGGCTTTTGACACTTTAAAGGAAAAGTTGAGCACCGCACCAGTTCTGGCTTTACCAGATTTACATCTACCATTTGAGATCAAGACAGATGCAAGTGGATTTTCCATGGGAGATGTACTCATGCAAGGAGGTAAACCAGTCTGCTACCACTCTGAAACATTTTCAAGAGCAATAAGTAAATATCCCACTTATGATAAGGAATTTTATGCTTTAGTTTAGAGTGTTAAGAAATGGAAACATTACTTAATGGGGAAAGAAACTATAATCCACACCGATCACCAACCACTACAATATTTGCACTTACAGTCTAAGTTGTAGCAAAGTAGGCACTTTAGGTGGATGGGTTTTCTACAACAGTTTCATTTGGTAATTAATTATAAGAAGGGTGCCCATAACAAAGTAGCAGATATGCTCTCTAGGCCTCCTATTAAGAATGGTTTGATAATCCTTCATAATAGTTCTATGGTTCATGAAATTTTTTAGGAACAATATGCTAATGATGAGAACTTTAAGGATATCTATGCAACTTTAATCTGGGATAAACATGTAGAAGAGAAAGATTACTATGTGCAGGATAACTTATTGTACCACTTGGGAAAAATATGCATTCCTAAAGATGAACAAGCGCATGTAATCCGAGAAGCACATACCTCTTTGATTGCAGGACATTTCAGGGTAAGTAAGACATTGGCTCAATTGTAGAAATATTGTTACTGGCCTCGTATGCAAGAAATTGTCACTAAGTATATAAAAGGATGTGTGATGTGTGCAACTAGAAAACCAAGTAACAGGAAATTGGGTTTGTACACACCTTTACCTGTACCATCTCATCCATGGGAAAGTGTGTCTATGGACTTTGTAGGGGGTTTACCTATGTCTAGGAAAGGTCATGATTATTTGTATGTAGTAGTTTATCAGTTTAGCAAAATGTGTATTTTAATGCCTTGCAAAAAGAAAGTCACTGCTGAACTGATAGCTCATTTATACTTTCAATTTGTATGGGTTCATTTTGGGTTACCTACTTCTATTGTATCAGATCGAGATTCTCAATTCTTAGGGGAATTTTGGTCATCTTTGTGGGGACTCATGGACACCAAGCTGAAAAAGAGTACAACCTTCCAGCCGCAGACTGATGGACAGACAAAGGTAGTCAACAAGACAGTTGTTCATCTGCTCAGAGGTTACTGCAGTAAGCATCCGAAGTTGTGGGATGAAAGTCTTCATTATGTGCAGCATGCTTACAACCATGCAGCACACTCTTCTACAAAAATGTCTCCTTTTGAGACTTGCTTTGGATACTTGCCTAAGACACTAATGGATTTTTCTTTTGGAAAGGACGATGTTGTAGATGGATGCCATGATGCAGAAAGGGCTTTAAAGTTCATCCAGAAGGTCCAAGCAATCCACCAGGCAGTAGAAGCATAGTTGGAGTAGAGCCAAGCAAAATACAAGGCTCACCATGATAAGCATCGCATCGATCACCATTTCCAAGTTGGTGATAGATTTTGGTTACATATTAGCAAGGAAAGAATGCAAGGTGAAGGAAGAATGCTCAAGCCTATTCGGTATGGTCCTTTTGAGTTCTTATAAAAGATTGGTACCAATGCCTTTTGCCTTAATCTTCCTCCATATATGTAGATATACTCAGTTGTCAATGTTGAGAATCTGAAGTTGTATGAACCTCCAATGATCTTGGATGAAGACACTAACACTCAGGTTCCATCTGTTGATGATCTTTCACCAGAGTACATGAAAGAGTTTCCAGAAGATGTTATCCTTGACAGGAATGTCTGAACTTCATGAAGAGGACCAGTAGAATATCTTTGAGTGGGATTGAAGGGGATGCATCCAAGCAAGGCAAGATGGATGGAGATTGGTAAAGTGAGGGAACTATACCCTCACTTACTTTCTGAGTAGTCAAACTTTTGGAGGTCCAAAAGCTCTTCAGTGGGGAGGCTTGATCCGGGGGATAATTTTTAGTAAAATTTGAAGTATTCCCAATGCTCCAAGATTCAATATCATTACAAAGTGTTTGTCATTCTGACTCCAATGCAACTTGAATGGGCAAAACTGAAGTTTGGATGCCAAAGTTATGGTCGGTCAAAGATTGGTCAAACTAGGTACAAAGGCCATCAAAAGGTGAAGAAAAATAATCATCTCAAAAGTGGTTAAAAATGGGTTTCAAATTAAAGAGCTCATGGAGAGCTTTCCAACGGGGTTCATTTTGTGGAAAATAGAGTTCATACGTAGAAGTTATGCCCATTGAATTTTGAGGAAAAAATACAAATATTGATGACATCACCATGATGTCAGCATCCCAGTCAGCATATAGACATGGGACATTGAAGTCGGTGTACTTAAAAGACTTTGAACTTATGACCCACATGTCATAACTCATTCACTTTCGTCGCTACACCACACACTCTGAATTAATAGCATTTGGTGAGACTAAAGGTAATATTAAAGAAGTCGCTCACCAATAATAATAAAAAATCTGTCAGTGGGATTTGAACCGCTAACCACTGGCTCCCTAAAAACATGGGCAACCAATGAGCTATTAATAGCTCATGAGATATTTTTGGAAGCAATTTTATTTATTCATTATTATACCTGCCTATACTTAGTTAAATAAGGGTTATTTGTTAAGATAGCCTCTAAAAAGGAAATAAGTCCAGATTTGTAAAATGGAAAAGGGAATAATTTCGGGGATAAATATCCTAAGGGAGATTATTTTCTTGTTTGGTGGTTGAAGCCTATTTATGGCTAATTTCATGTATAAAAGGGGGTAGTAGGCCATTAGAAAGGCATTCAGGTAATGAGAAGGAGATAATGAACTTGAAGGATTGTTGATTATTCCTTCACATTAGAAAGTTATTCTTTTATTGTGCTTGAAGGGAAGATTTAGTAAACACTTGTAATTGATTTTGGAGCTAATCGGATCAGTCCCCCTTTTGGAGCAGGACCCGGAGATGTAGTCTGACCCGCGGACAAACTTCGTTATCAATTGTGTTTTGTCTTCTATCTTTTTGTTCTATTTCTTTCAGATCATTACTTTGTTATGCTTTGTTCATTTAAGCATTGCAATTATGTTAATTCGCTTATTTAAAGACTTGAATTAACTTTATGTAATTATGATAGGCATTCCTCTGTAATCATCCTAGATCCTAATCAGATCAATGTTTAATGTGTAAACTCTTTTACCATCATGTGTGCGACTCCAAGAATTCATGGGCCCCCTATGGACATTATTGAAAGGTGAAAAATTTTCAATAATGAACACTTGTATCCGATTAATATTGTAAGGTGGCAACTTTACAATTATCAATTTCACTATCATGATGGATATCATGTGACTTGGTATCCGTGGACATGTCATGATAGTTAATATCTCTCATACATTATGGTAGATATCATGAGACTTGATATCATTAGATAAACCATAATGACTTTTCAAGAGATAATCATGGTGGATATTATGTCACTTATTATATGTGGATATGCCATGATCTGAGATACATATCCTAGGCATCATGAGAGATGATGCTAGTACACATACCACAATATAGATATTTGAGAGTTATAGTTAATATCACGTGAATTGATATTATTTTTCATACCATATCTCCTAATATCATGGTGAGGTGATATATCTTCTCCTTCAGAATTAATGGATCTATTGTGTTATACTCTTGGATAGATTTTATCCTCCCTAGCTAAGAGGGAGTGTAAAGGATAATAGCTTCGGCCATATAAACATGGATGATAATTACATCAATAGAATGATTTATGATTTTTTTGTATGTATGTATATATACCAATATACATAATAATAGGGATTGAGTTTATTATTATTACATATATTAATATACATACATACATACATAATTATATTTATGGATATTAAATCATAAATGATTATATTGATTTATTTTATGTAGAATAATAATTATTTTATGTTTAATGAATAAGCATCGACTTGATTGAATCATCAAATGGTTGATGATACATAGATCATCATTACTATTATTCTTCCAAGTATAAATACGTGTTTATCAATCTGCATTGCGTATTGTGAATGATCTAAACCTAGTTGATATTGTGTATCGACTACTTTCATTGATCTTTACTATAATAGATAATGTGTATCATTTTACTACTTGATTTTTATTATAATCGATAATGTGTATCGATTTAATGATGCTTATTTTATCATCATTCTAACATATCGATTAGGAATTGATTAGTTAATGGATTATATACTATCGATTATGAATCAGTTTGCATATATTATAAACTACCGATTATGAATCGATATGTATCATGTTTGCAATGATTAATGAATGGACATAATGGTGGAGAGACATGTCTCCACACGTATGGAGACATGTCTATCCATTGATATGTCTCCTCACTCACACACACACACACACACACACACACACACACATATATATATATATATATATATATATATATATATATATAAAATCCAAGATAGATCGGTGAAAGGGAAGTACAAAAATCTATTAGTACAAGCCATTTGGAGATCGATCTTGTTACAAGTGTAGTTGTTGTTGCACCAAAAGGTCGACCTCTCAATGCCTGATACAACCACTAGACTTATAGAATCCACAGGAGGCGGTTAGTCCCTTGTCATGAATCCCGAGGGGAGTGCTGGCTATTTTTTCAACAATCTCCCCTTCAGCATTACCCAAGGGGATTCAAACATGTGACCAAGCTCTGATACCACTTGTTACAATTGTGGTTTTTGTTGCACCAAAAGATCAACCTCTCAATTCCCGATACAACCACTAGACTTATAGACTCCACTGGAGGCGGTTAGTCCCTTGTCATGTATCCCGAGGGGAGCGCTGACCATTTTTTCAACAGATCTCATTCTCAATACTCAGCAATATTTGTGATATAATTAATAACACTTGAAGTATTATCAATATGTGGCAAATCAACATACTTTGTGGGAATATTATCTTATCCTTATACTTGCAACAACTTGCAAGATTCATAGGTTAGTGAGAGCACCATTTGTGAGACAATAAAATTAAAAGATACCTCTCTTTCTATCTACTAAGAAATCTAATCTACTTTAACACAAACTGTTCATTTCCAATTCCAAGGGGATTCAAGTGACCCTTGGGATCTCATAAAAAAATGTGTAAACTAATTTTGTGAATTAAATGGAATCACTTTTTGGCTTGAATATTTTTTTTGTTGAATTTTTGTTCTTAAACAGACTTGACAATATTGTAGATTATACACCAGGTATTGTACTTTGAAGGTATTGTACCAATGCTAATTCACGAAAGTATTAGGTTGGAAAGAATTAACATATATTAAGAAGGTAGATATATTTTTCTATAATTTGTAAATTGTAAGAATTTTGTAGAAGGAAATTACTGGTGTTGGCAAAAGAGTTTGTGATAGTAAAGGAATAATCAATCAGGTATGGATTTCCTACTCCTTGACTTTCTTTTTGGCTTTATGCTTGTTACCCATAAAAAAAGTATAAATTATACAATTATATTTAATATATATACATAATGCATTATAATTATTTTATTATATAATATAATTATTATCTAATAATTCTATAAATTATTATATAATATTATATAAGAAAACACTATCTTATCATTACTAAAAGTTAATTAAAGCAATTTTATCTCATCAAAATTAAAGGAATACAATTAATCTTTCTATATGTTTATATATATAAATGTATGTATTTTTAAATTATTACTGTAAAAAGACAAGTGCTATTTTCACCCATTGCATTATCAATAGTAATAGGACAAAAAAAGTCACAAATATATAATAGTGAAATGACCATTGCATGTAAATAAACTTAAAAAACAAACGTAAGAACATTTAATCAATTGATATTAATTCTCGCTTCTCAATGGTTGATGGTTTGACATTTTAAAGGTTTATGTCATCCTAATAAGACTATAGAGTAATATTTGATCACTAGTATCCAATAGAATAATAGATAAAATTATTTATGTTTTTTAAAAATAAATTTGAAAAAATGCAAAACTTAGAAAACTTAGTGAGCATATTTTAATTTTGGATGTTGATTTGTTGATGTTTTGACATTTAATTGAATTTAGGTGAATGCATAAGTATTCCTACCTGTGAGGAAAACAAAAAAATTTTAAAACCAAAGGATGGAGCTCCAACGGTCAGGAGGCTGAACCTATGGTTTTTGACATCATGATGTATTCAACTATCAGGGAGGTGCTAGAAGGAGATGGTCATTCAATAACAAATTTATGCAGAGTGGTAGACAAAATTTTAGGAGCAACCAAGCATGAAAGGATATGGTTTTGGGGAAAAACAATGGAGGAAGACCATTTTTCAAACCTAGGGTTTTCTAGCAAAGGTGGGGCGGCCCCCCAAGGATAGACATATTTCATTTCAAGGATATTGAACAAAAATTCTGGAGAGCAAATTCGGTGGCTCAATTGACTGTTTCGAAGGAGGTAAGCTTGAAACCCAATCGCCCTTGTGCAACATCTATATGGATTGATCATGGGTTGTGGAGTGATAATATTGATTATTTTAGATGTAAAGCTTTTGTAATGAAATGGTTAGGGTCGCAACCATCCTATGAAAGGATCAAAAATTGGTGTTACACTATTTGTAGCCCTGATAATTCACTCAAAAGACTTTCAAATGAATTCTACTTGGTTTTATTCCCTACTAGAGAGACAAAAGAGAAGGTTTTGCAATCAGATGCACACTTTATTGATGGACGAGGGGTTTACCTTACTGATTGGGAGCCCAACTTTGACCCAACCAAGGAAATCTTGAAAGATATCCCAATGTGGATCAAATTAAAAATGCGCCTCATGAATATTGGAATATTGCCACCCTAAGATTAATAGGAGACAAACTGGGAAATTTTGTAAGTTGGGAAGAAGCTCTAGATCTCTAGGATCTTTCCACTTACATTAGGATTTTGATTCTTTGGTAGGAGGTTACTCCTCTCCCCACTTTCCTAGAGCTGAATTCAAGTGTTGGGATTCGGAAGCAAACCATTGAAAAATTGGAGGATGGTGAACTAACAACAAAATTAAGCAATTAAAAGAAGGATCAAAAAGGAAAAAGGAGGGAAGCAGATACTGTTATAGAGGAACTATTACTCTTTTCAGAAAAAAACCAAAATTTCTTCAGATGATTTCTCAAATTTAGCACATATGATGAGAACCAAATATGCCAATGTTGATGATAGAGAAATGAACACACATCAGCTCAATCTCTTTGATTTAATGATATTTAATGATGCAAGTTGGAAGGGAGAGGATGATGGAAAACCCAAGGGGGGACTTTGAATTGACTCTAAGACAAACAAATAACTTGGAATTGTTATGGTCAAGAGCCGGGAAAAACTCAAGTTGAAACAACTAAGGTCATGGTTGGGGATGATGACATTAATTTTCCATTAGTATGCAAACAACACTTTCGGTAAGCCTACACCAAAAGATAGAAAATAGAAAACCAAAGATTAGATTAAGAGATCACCAAAGATGACTAAGCATAGAGAAGACCGGTGACACAACTAAGTGTGTAAACCAAAAATGTAAAGTTGGAAAGACAAAGAGGAACATGACAGAGGAATCTAACATGCAGGATACAGTGTAGACTAATGAAATAGTTTTGTATAGTCAGAAAATGGAAGCACTTCCATGGTAGACTGGTTTAGCCTTCTGAGTAAGTGGTTTGGGGTCATATCAAGCACCTTGAATGGGTTCCTAACTTTGACCTAGCTTTCCCCCTATTCTGCCTCTCTTTCCACTTCTTTCCATCCAATTTTTGACATCCTGGACTGCAGATCTGAGGTCTTTGACCTCAGGGTCAGGGTCAACCTTTTGGGTCTATGTCAACCTTGACCCTAACCTAGGTCAAGGTTGACCTCAACCTTGAACTAGGTCAAGGTCGACCTTGACCTTGACCTTGACCCTAGGGTTCAAATCTCAGGGTCCCACAGTTTTTAGATGTCGGTCTTTGCAAAAAGTTATTTCCCGCTTCCGTGTCGGCTATTTCAGGTTCCGAAGCGGTGATTCCTAAATTATATATAACATAGGTCCTCTCCTAGGGGTAAAGGCTTTAATGGGAATTTAATTCTCCTATGTTGGCCTCCTTAGAAGATTGTGCCCTAATTTCATATAAAAGGGGGCCTTTCTCCTCTCCTTTTCTCTAAGTCCTCTATTGAAGCCTAAGCATCCTTGAGCAATTGAGAAGCATCATCAAGTGAAGTTCAAGAAAGAAATCAAGAAATATTTGAAGCAAGGATTCATCCACCATCAAGCCTTCAAGCATTCAAAGAGATCCATGGGAGGCCATTGAAGGATTCAAGCCACATAGTGCCCTTTTTGGTGATCTCTCCATCCACCTTCTTCCAAGCCTCTTCATAACCAAGAACCCATTCAAGATTTGGTGTTGGAGATCTACAAGCAATTGATTGAATAAATCCTACATTCTAAATTATAGATCCATTTGTGCATACATACTTGTAGATTCAAGGATTTGAATCCTCCACAAGGACTTTTACAAGCAAGGTGAATTTATGCATTTACTTTGTTTACTTCTGCAAATTCAATTACATATATTTGAGGTTAATTCCCAAACCAGGGTTTGACCAAGGCAAACCCCTCCCCCCCAAAAAAACAAACCTATTTTCTTGTAGGTATAGGTTTAGGACTGAAGATTTAAGGCCAAATTTGGATACCCTTTTCAGTGAACTATCGGGATCCGCGAATAGATTTTCTGTTAGACCTGTGCAGGTCAGGGTCAACATTATTGGTTCAGGGGTGACATTTGTGGATCAAGGTCAACCTTTTTCATAAGACAGTGTCAGATCAGAAAATTATTTATGGGTTTTGTTCATCTCTGTGTTTCCTTTTCAGATCATACTTTAGTGTTTCTAGAAATAGAGTACATACCCCAAAAAACAATATTCTTTGATATACAATATTTCAAGGTTAGTGCATTTCTCCTATCCATTTCAATTCAAATCCTTAATCATTCTAAATCTATCACACATTCATTCCTTTCCATAAAATGGGGAATTTAAGACTTTCCTCTTTGCTCTCATTTCCAAATGATTGATTCGTTTGTGTATTGATCCTTTTTGGGTTGATCAATTTGGATTTTTCCTTTGTGCATCTTGGGATGGAAGAGGGATATCTTATCTTTCCCCCATAGATTTTGAATGTTACATTTTGGTGAACCCGCGATAGACAATGCTTTCTTTTTGGTGTTAGATTTGCATCTTGTGTTAGATCTTACATGCATTTAAAAGTAGATTTTTTTTATGCTCTTGCATTTATATATCAAAAATTAAAAATCACAAATTGCTTTAAAAATACAAAAACATTTACATTTTTTATGCTTATTTCAGTTGAATGCATTTGGATATATCTAGATCTATTCTCTATGCATTTATTTATTTGTTATCATGTTCCACAAGTTGTTTCAAGTATTTTCCAAACCTTTTACAATGTGCTTTATTGATAGGGATGATAATCCTCGTATTTGGGATGAACCTTTGGATTTGGATGTTGATTACTCTCTTCCTCATGAGGCCATTGTGGATTATCCTCCTTTTTGGGATGAACCCTCAGATAAAGACATTGATTTATCCCCTCCTTGTGAAGATGCTTTGATACAAGAGGGTGATTTATTAATGGATGAGATATTTATACATGATGGTGACTCTTTTTCTTAAACACACTCCTCTTGTGAAGACATTTTAGAGAAAGAAGAAAACATTATAGATGCTTTACCTCCATTTGAGATTCCTTCTAGTGATGAGGCATTAGTGGAGAATGATATGAATTCCCTTAATTCTCTCCCTCTTAGTGATGATATTATGGAGAATAAAGATCCTACCTCATCTCCTCCTGGGATGTCTTCTTTTCTTCCTTCTTGTGAATCAATTTATAGTGCTGAGATAACTAACATGGTTTATCCAAAACCCTTGTCGAATATTAAAGGTTGTCGTCGCATTACTATCAAAGGTAAACCTATGGAATCTTTATAATCTTTCAATGATCAAGATTTGATAGCTCACACTTATCGTACAAGGAATAAACTTCAACCTAATCTAGTGGTTCCTACTTCTTTACCACCTTCTCAACCCATTCTTCCTCCACCCCGTCTTCCTAGCATGGAGTATGATTTGATAAACCAATTGCACAATACCCCTGCCAAGATTTCTTTATGGGAGCTTCTTCAAACTTCACCTACCTACCATGAAGCCTTAAAAAATCTCTAGAAACTCTTCCCACTCCACCTCCTAATCAAGAGAACATCAATGCCTTCTTGCAATGCATGCATGTTACCTCGGGTCCTCCTGACATTATATTTAATCAAAAGGATTTACCTTCTAAAGAAGTTCATAATCAATTTGATGCCCTTATGGTTACTATTACTATCAATAAGAGTATCATTCATATGACCTTGATTGATAATGGATCTGGGCTTAATAATTGTAGCATGGACATGCTCAAAGAAATTAAAGCTGATCTTTCAACTATTCAACCTGATAGTAATCCTATACATGGCTTTGATAGCATTGATAAGAAAACTTTGGGCATCATTACCTTACCTATCAAAGTAGGTATGGTCATCCCAAATACTCCTTTTCATGTTATGCCTGGATCTCTTCATTATAAGCTCCTTTTGGGTAGACTTTGGTTGCATGAGATGCATGATGTTCCTTCCACCTTTCATCGTAAAGTTAAATTTATTCACAACAACATGGTGTATACACTTCATGTAGATGATGCGCCAAATCCTTGTTTGAATATTCAAACCCACAATACTACTATTCCTAATAGTAATCTTTCTTCCTCTAATGCTCTTCTTGGAGATGATTGGGGAACCTTGGATTTTACTCCTACCTTTATTGGAGAGTATAAGGTTTATGATCTTGATTTTATGAAGCCACAAAGAGAGTTCGAACAACGAGCTTTTGCTTCTACTTCTTATTACCTTCGTAATAACTTTGTCTCTGCTTCTACCCACTATGAATCTATCAAACCTACTAGTAATGACACAGTGACTACTAAAGTTCCATTGACTCCTTCTGATATGGCTTCTTGTTATGGTCGTGGTTACCATTTATCGGTTAAACAAGGATTCCATGGTCAAGGATGTGGTAAGCATAAATAGGGAATTCAAATGCCCTTACAGAATGGGGGGCATGAGAATTCTTATGGATTTAGATTTAATCCTCAACAACACATCAATAACAACATCTCAAATAACACTTCAAAACATGATGAACCTATGAAGGACTTTGACCAAGAAGCTCTTTTGCCTAAACTCCTTCGTGCTAAGATGATTACTAGACCTAAACACAAAAAGAAATGTAGTCTACACTTGAAAAATCTTCCTTTTTGTTTGTATCATAGATTTCATGATCACTCTACTAATGAATGTCAAGCTTTACATTATAAGATTAGGCAGCTCATTGATAGTAAAGTTATTTATATATCATGTGGCAATGAGTTGTAATTCAATCTTGTTTTCTCTAAATAACATTTATGTTCCTATTATGGAACTACACATTATGTAAACAATGTTAGCCTAATCTTTGGGGGCTCGTTGTCTTGCATAGTATTTAGAGTGATATAATACATCCCCTTTCATCCTTGTTTCTACACTTGGGGAGCAAGGATGACATCTCCTTCTTTTCTGTCTTTTCGGGATTCACTTTTCCCTTGGTTAAGCAGTATCTATCTATTATGTGATATCCAATCATACATTAACATTTTGGTTTATATTGAGGATCTATGTCCTTGATCATAACCTATTTTTGTTATTTGACATTGGGATTCCATGGTTGATAAATCTCTCACCTTGGAAACTGAATACTGTGCTATCCCTCACAAGGGTTAGTTTTTCACTTCTTGCATGATATCTCTTTGGATTCATCCCTTCCATGGCCTCATAGGAGCTGTGACCTTCTTGTATTTGACTGGGTGTTGTCTATGGATATTATCTTGTTGTTGAAGAAGGCTTTATCCTTGATATTTTCTTTCCTTAACATGTCAAAGTAGTATGTTTTTGGCCATCTTAAGGAGGGGGCATATATACGGCCTCCCTCGTTTTATATCATGCATTTTTGTTCTAAAATTTTGTTTTGTAGCATGCTAAATCCTCTGAAGGTAATGCACATAAATTTCTAAGTCCTGAAGAGATACACATTCAATTACAATTCAATATGCTAAATCCTCGGAAGGTAACGCACATAAGTTGTTAAATCCTACAGAGATACGCATTTTAAAAATGTATTCCATGGTGATATAAGGATATGGATCCATGGGTACTTCATAAAAGCCATTAGAAGATGCAATAAATACATGCAAAAAGCTGCCAGAAGGCACACAAATTTATGGGGTGACTATCAAGTGCTTTCTTGATGGGCCATCCTATCCTTTTTGTGGTTCACAGTGAGATACACACATCTTTATGGGTGAGTTAACCACTCCTCTCTCTCTCTTTCTCTTTGACCAATAATGTCTCTCTTATCATGATCTTAGGGTTGATAAAGACTTAAGTCCCTTGGGGGCTTGAGGATTTCTTTGTCCCTTTTGATTTCAATAAGATTGTCCTTTCTCTATGTTCTCCTTTACCAAGAGTTTGTGTTGAGTCCATACTTTTGCTAAAGTGGGGGCTAAATGTATACTCAGAAAATGGAAGCACTTCCATGGTAGACTGGTTTAGCCTTCTGAGTAAGTGGTTTGGGGTCATATCAAGCACCTTTAATGGGTTCCTGACTTTGACCTAGATTTCCCCATGTTCTGCCTCTCTTTCCACTTCTTTCCATCTATTTTTTGACATCCTGGATTGTAGATCTGAGGTCTTTAACCTTAGGGTTAGGGTTGACCTTTTTGTTCTATGTCAACCTTGACCCTCACCTAGGCCAAGGTCGACCTTGACCTTGACCCAGGGTTCAAATCTCAGGGTCCCATAGTTTCCTGATGTCGGTCTTTGCAAAAAGTTATTTCCCGCTTTCAGGTCGGTTGTTTCAGGTTCCAAAGCGGTGATTCCTAAATTATATAACATAGGTCCTCTCCTAGGGGTAAAGGCTTTAATTGGAATTTAATTCTCCTATGTCAGCCTCCTTAGAATATTGTGCCCTAATTTCATATAAAAGGGGGCCTTTCTCCTCTCATTTTTTCTAAGTCCTCTATTGAAGCCTAAGCATCCTTGAGCAATTGAGAAGCATCATCAAGTGAAGTTAAAACAAGAAATAAAGAAATATTTGAAGCAAGGATTCATCCACCATCAAGCTTTCAAGCATTCAAAGAGATCCATGGGAGGCCATTGAAGGATTCAAGCCACATAGTGCCCTTTTTGGTGATCTCTCCATCCACCTTCTTCCAAGCCTCTTCATAGCCAAGAACCCATTCAACATTTGGTGTTGGAGATCTACAAGAAATTGATTGAAGACATCCTACATTCTAAATTCTAGATCCATTGGTGCATACATACTTGTGGATTCAAGGATTTGAATCCTCCACAAGGACTTTTACAAGCAAGGTGAATTTATGCATTTACTTTGTTTACTTCTACAAATTCAATTACATATATTTAAGGTTAATTCCAAAACCAGGGTTTGACCAAGGAAAATCCCTCCCCCCCAACAAAAAAAACAATTTTCTTGTAGGTATAGGTTCAGGACTGAAGATTTAAGGCCAGATTTGGATACCCTTTTCAGTGAACTATCAGGATCTGTGAACAGATTTTCTGTCAGACCTGTGTAGGTCAGGGTCAACATTATTGGGTCAGGGGTGACATTTTTGGGTCAAGGTCGACCTTTTTCATAAAACAGTATTTGATTGGAAAATGATTTTTGGGTTTTGTTTGTCTCTACATTTCCTTTCCGGATCATACTTCAATTTTTTCAGAAACAGAGTACAGACCCCAGAAAATAGAATTCTTTGATCTGCAATATTTCAAGGTTAGTGCATTTCTCCTATCCATTTCAATTCAAATCCTTAATCCATCTAAATCTAACACACATTCATTCCTTTCCATAAAATGGGGAATTTAAGACTTTCCTCTTTGCTCTCATTTCCAAATGATTGTTTCATTTGTGTATTGATCCTTTTTGGGTTGATCAATTTGGATTTTTCCTTTGTGCATCTTGGGATGGAAGAGGGATATCTTATCTTTCCCCCATAGATTTAAAATGTTACATTTCTTATGTTACAAGTTTAAGTGCAACCGACAGAGAAAAAACAAAGGATAGTCAATCATGACAGACAGACAAAACCAAAAGTCAGTTGTAGCCCACAAAAAGTGGATCTGACTTCCATGTCAGATAAAGAAAGTGTATTCTTTTTATAGGATATTTATTTGTTTTAAATCCATTTCTTTAGGGACAAGAAAAAATAATTTAAGTTCTTTAATCAGTCTAACTGATTGAAAACACATAGACTGGGAGATCTAGGTGCAAGTTGTAAACCTGATCTTAGAGTTAACATTGTTTTTATCAAAACTCGATGAAGTCAAACCATCTATAAAAAGATGATGAAATCATTCATTATAAAAAAAATGTGAGAAGAGAAAAGAGAGAGGAGAATAGAATGAGCACATCTATGGATTAGACTAAGAGTTTCAAGAACAAGAACAACAAAAGAAGGATTTGGTTAGCAAAACCAAGAATAGAGGAACCCGATAATTAGAGGTATTAATCAATCACAATTAGGTGATAATATTTTTCATGTAAACTAAATTGGATTTGTATCAGCAATAGGAGATTTCATTTACTAGGTCAATTTGTAATTTTCTATCATTCTAACAAGTGGAGCAAAGTGAAAAAAATCCTTTCAATGAAGGTGGATTTAACAGTCCAACATCAAATCTCTTAACCGAGTGCACACTCAATAATGTTGCTAAAGATCTTAACATAGTAGACTTTAATAGGTCTCCACAAATACTCCTAATAGGGTTGATCATCAGAAGTGATCAAATTGTAAGCCTTAACCGGCCCCTTCCAATCTGTAGATAGTGAAGTTTTGTGGGTGCCATCCCCACCATAGTTTTTACTTCCTAATAGGAGTTTTCTACAATATCATATCTTGTGTTATGCGTTAATTACTTTTATGAATGTTTCTATGAATGATTCACATGTTTATTAATGTTATGAATTGATATAACTCACATCAAGATAGTATAGATTAGATTGAATGGATATGCAATTGATTACAAAGGTTAATTGATTAAAAGATACAAAAAGTTTTAGAGGTAATGATTCACCCCTCCCCTCTCACTACATACTTCTCATTAATCCCAACAATCAGAGCTAAGTCTCTTCTTGGAAAGCTTAAAGGCTTAAGAGAAAAGATCATACAATGGAGAAGTACATCCTTGATAAAAAATATTGAGAACAAAAAGCTTGAAATTCAGATGTTCTATGAACAGTATAAAGAAGAAAGAATCAACATGTGACAATTGCTGGATGAAAGAAAGAATATGGCATCTCACTGTAATGAGACAAATTATCATGAGGAAGAGATACCAGATTTCTTTGAGTCTTCAGGATCAACTACAAGCAAAGCATCAGATACATCAGAAGAAAGCATCACAAGCCTAACTAAAATCAATCTATATTTAGTTGGACAAGTTAAATCTCTACAAATCGGTCAAGAGACATAGATGGTAAGGATGATTGATGTCATGAACAATGCTAGGCAAGATGAACAAGAAAGAACACTAGCTATTTATGATAGAAGAAAGATCACATAAAAGCTACAAGAAAAAGAGTGTGAAATACAAATACTTATAGAGCATCACCATGAGATAACAAATCAGATTATTCTTATGAGTCAAGAGGCAAACAGAATAAATGTTGAACTCATTGAAAGCATAGAAGCTATCGGTGTACTAAGGGATGAGAATGAAAAGTTAAAGCATGAAATAAGAATTCAACAACAACATAATGAGATTATCAAGAAAGCTGATGAAAGAAATAAAAGAATGGATGATTTTCTCGAAGGGCAATGAAGAGTCAACAATGACAATGGTCTAGGTTTTACTGAGAATGGAGAATCGTCAAATCAGTGTAATCCAAAGAATGTCTATGAAAATCCAAGACCAAGAAAGATTACATGCAATCACTATGGAAAGCAAGGCCATACATCAAATATATGTAGAGGAAAAATGAAAGGTATTCCTAAATCTACATCTTCATTCATAGGATTCTATTATAAATGTAAAAAGAAAGGACATAAAGCATATGAATGTAAGTCTGAGATAAAACAACCAAAGAAGGAAAGCTACATGGACAAATATTGTCCTACATGCAAAATGAATGGGCACACAACTCTTGAATGCTAGAAAAATAAAAGACAAGCATGGAAGCCTAAAGTTCAAGAAACTCCCTATCAACCGAAGAGAGTCGATAATCAGTATGTATGGGACTACAATACTTGCACAAATTATACATCATGTGGAAGATATGGTCACATAGCTACAAATTGTATGAGATAATCGACTAGAAAGTATAGAGGCTGGACTAACCTCGAAATGACATGCTTACACTGTCATAAAGTTGGTCATCTCAAGAAAGAATACAGAGATCGAATGACAGAGACACACACATATCCCAATGGAAACACCATTGAAGATATCTGGAGGAAAGAGACAAAATGTGGAGAAAATCTTCAAGCAGTGATGAAGCTGGAACAAGTAATGCAAATGGTGACACCCCATCCAATGGATCCGGTGACATCACCACCCCCACCTAAGAAGAACAAGTAAGTATGGAACTGCATTACCCTAAGTGATTACTTTGCATCAGTTCCAAATTATATTGATATAAATGCCAAATTAGCATAAGAAAGATGCATCATGGTATTAATTGTTGAAATATGTGATAACTATTCTTTCAGGCATATATACCAAAACCCGTCGGTATACACTCAAAGCTAAGACTACCTGCATTTACCGAGAAGCATCGGTTAAAACAAAAAGTTGCTAGTATAGACTGAGCCTTGTCGGTAAACAAGCAAATGAACAAGTTGTCAGTGATACCGAAACCTATCGGTAAAAGCAAAGTGAACATCGACTACTCTGAAACATTGTAAGTGTCACCGAAGGAAGTAAAGTCTTCACCGATGAAATCAGTCTTCATACACTGAGGAGTTGGTAAGAATTTATGGCATGCATTTTAGGGTAACAGATATAAATAGAACATCAAAATGACTCATTCATCATGACACCCAAAGAAGAGTGACCAAAGGCGATTTTTGAGCAGAAAGCAACCAAGCTACAGAGCAATCATGAATCGAACACAAGCACTCCAAGGTAGTTCAAGAATGTTTGCAAGCACAAACAGTAAGTTCTTCGAGACTGACAACTCTATTTTTACACATTACGTAGAAGCCCTAAATTTCTAAAAATGGCATCGACTTCACAAACCGCAAAATCCAAGAAATCAAAGAAAGATGAGTTCAAGCTCATCAAGAACATGACATGTGAGGAACCCAAATATAAGATCCATCCTGAGGTTTCCTAATGATGCTGGTGCATTTTCACACATCCTAGCTAGGGTTTTACTAGTTGAAGATGTCTGATCTTTCATACATTGTAAGATAGAAAAAATAGGAAGTTCAGAGGTTAGAGAAGCATACAAGAAGCTGTACAATGATGATGGAACACTCAAGGAAAAACACAAACACATTGAAGTGAAAGGGATCACCAATGCCCTAATGTTCCCGAAAGTCTTCAAAACTGAATGGATTTGGTTAGTTCTGAGCATAATGCATAACAACAAGTTATGGTTGGATGAACTGAAGGTAATAACCTGAGATGTCATCCATGCGGTCACCGGTTACCCCATAACTGATAAAGTAAAGGTACTAAAGCATCCACTGAAGGTCAAAACTAAAAATATGATAGGAGCCAAATGGGATGGTTGAGGATTGAAAGTAACCACAATAACTGATGATGAGATCAAGTTCGGTGCATGTGTTCTGGGCTATAAATTCTTCCAAGCAAGCAGATTGAACAACATAGCATTAGGTGCAGTAGAAACAACATATAAGATTGTGAAGAAGGGTATAGAATTAGACTTATCTAAGCTTCTCTTGAATCAGTTGAAAGACAACATAAATACAATCAGGAATGCAAAGTCAAACACATGTAAGTTTGGCTCACTAATAATGCGTATCTTCTTTTATTTTCAAGAAAACTTCCCATCGGTAGGAGATGTGAAATGGGACAACACCAAATCGGTCACCATGAAAATCACTGAGCACATAGCTACATTGGGAGATAACTTTGAAATAGTCATGGATGAGTACTTCAATGTATTTAAATACCAAATGCAAAAGAGGGTAAGAATCCCCGAGCAACTCATTGAAAAGTATAAGGATGAGATATGCTTCATGGTTGATACAGATAATACATATATCAAACCTATTGTAGCAAGGACAACATGGTTATAACCATTGGAATATGAGATCAACATTGATCTTTCTACTAAGGCAATTGATACCTTAATTAATGAACCATTGGACAAGAAACAACCCAGGTTTGGCACATATGAAGAGGCCAAGACAAGAATAAAATATGGCCTAGTTGTTAAAAAGATAGTCAAAAAGAAGAACAAGATGGTGAAGAATCTCAAGAAGATTCTGTCAGCAACCGAGGAAGAAGCTGAGCAAGATGAAGAAGTTGAACAAGAGGAGGAAACTGAAGAACAATTATCTATCAATAAAGATGAAGGAAAGAATGACTCCGAGGAAACAGAGTCAGATTCGTCACCTCCTCCACCATCTAAGAAACCAAGGACAATAGCTACTTCAATGACTAGAAGCCAAACATCCAAAGAATCTACTCCTTCACCTCTGAAGAAAGGAAGGGTCAGGACTTACAAGAGGAAAGATCCCTCACTGAAAAGAGGCAAAAACAAGAAAGGAAGGAAATTCATAAGAACCCAAGAGGACATAGAAGACACCGAGCAAGATGAAGCCTTAGAGTCAGAGAATGTCAAGGTAAAAGAACCTAAAACTATTGATGACATTTGTGTATATATTACAAATTCTGGATCAATTATAGATCCAAACATTAGAAAATGGCTGAAACTAAATCAAGAAGATCAGAATAAGATTGAGGATGCCATCATTTCTAAAATATACAACTTCAAATATGTACCAATGCAATTTGAAGGTAGTCATGTTCCAAGAGAACTATTGGACAGACTTTACTCTAGGTGGACATTTTCTTTGAAGAATGAGAAAGAAATTAGAGAAAGAGTACTTGTTTCTCTCATCCCACCTGAATCAAAGAAGGAAGAGATAGATGAGATGATGGAGAAACACAAGAAGGAATTCTCACCAAAGCTAAGGGCATATAAATTTCTTGAAGGCAGGTTAATTGAACTTGAATAGGATAGCCACAAGAAATGGTGCAAGATTATGAATAGACCTATTGAGGAGGTAAGCCTCGACAAAGACCTCAACAACAAGATGTTGACAAGGCAACTCAAGATGACACATCTATTGAGTTAGACAAAGAAGAAGATGATACAATAGGAAACAAGACTGCAGATGTTGCATATGATACATGGGATGACACCATAAATGACAACATTGTGGATAATAATGTCATTGACATTACCGATGACCCAACAGAGGAAATCAATAAGGATGAAGATGTCATTGTTGCAAAATACACAATTGATGAATAGGACACAACAATTGATACTACACAGGTGAACATTCCAGGCAAACTACTAATATTAATACAAGCTATCAATATCATGCAAGAATAAAGCAAGTCACCTTAGAAGGATACTCCAAAGGATGCAGGAGAAGAAGCAAAAAAGGATAACGTTGATGGTCAGCAAGAAATCAGAGATACTCAAGATGTAACTGACATTAATAAGGTTACTGGAGGAGATAAGGAAAAGGATGTAGATACCATAGACAAGAATGCTGAATCAAAGACTGATGAAGCTAAGGAAACCAATGACAAAGACAAACCTAAAGATGGTACTCCTGAGGAAATTGACAAAGGTGCTACCAACAATGTGAAGGAGAATGTGGAGATGTCTGCAGAAAACCAAAAAGATCACACCGATGCCAAAGAGTAAAAAGAAGTACAACAGGTCACTTCATCAATAACTACTGAAAAAGAAGAAAAGTTAGCAATGGTTCTACATTCCAGTGGATTTCAGAAGAAGAAGAAGAAGAAGAAATCAAAGAAGAATAAGATGGAAGTCTCATTGTATGAAGTTATTGTAATTTCAAAGTGTGACCCATCTACACTTGATTTTGAAGTACTGTAGGAATATGGAGAAATATGCCAAAGGAAGGCATTGCAAGAGAAGATGAAGAAACAACATAAGGACTTCATGGTACTGGAGACAACTAGGGACATCTTACAATAGATTTTACCCGATGTTGATATTGATCAAACAATGCCAATACTTGATCAATTAGCTACCCTCACTGACGCAATCACAAGTCAAAACATTGATGCTGAGAAGGCTATAGAGGAGAGAGCATAAATGAAGTACCAACAAAAGCTCATAGAGAACATCAGCCAAGAAGTGGCAGTAAATAAGGTAAAGCTATTAGAATTCATCACTAAATTAGACCCAATCATATCTCAAGCTATAACCTTGATTCAAAAGCTGAGGACAATAGAGAAGTTCACTAAGGAGAATAGTGACAATATAGAAAAGCGAGATGCAGATCTAGCAAACAGTGCTAGTAGCTTAACCACAGATGGAGAAAATGCAGTAAAGTTGCATTATGAGAAGATAATTGAGATAAAAAGGTTGAGGCAAGAGCTATGGGAGGAAATGACACACTTTAGGGAAGAAGTAACCGAGCTACAAGCTCAACTTCTACCAAATCTTACACTTCTCCAACAACATATCAGTTCTGCAATGTAATTGATAGGAACTCCCGAGATATCTGTAGCATACAACATCTATGATATGCACTCCAAGATCACACTTGAGCAAATGGCTCTAGAGAACCTCAAAGAGCAATGGGAGAAAATGATGGAAGACATGAAGTCTTCACATTCTCATATTTTTGTTAAGCTCTAAGGTAAAGACCTTTGCCAATAATATCAAATAAAGGGGGAAATGATATGAGTACAAAATAAAAATTGTTATGTACATTCATTCATTAAGATGGGCAAAAGGTAGATATGTATATGTACAATTATAAAGGGGAAAATGATATGTAGAAAGAAAAGATATCACATGTACAGATATATCGACATATACATAGGGGGAGTCATTAAATGACTAAGGATTACATATGTTGTATATACTTAACATTTTGTTAGTATTTTGCACATATCAGTTTTTGATACTAATGTCAAAGGGGGAGATTGATGAAATTAATTTGACATTAGTATGCAAAAAACACTTTTGGTAAGCCTACATCGAAAGACATAAAAGAGAAAACCAAAGATTAGATTAAGAGATCACCAAAGATGACTAAGCACAAAGAAGACCGATGAAACAACTCAGTGTGTAAACCAAAAATGTAAAGTCGGAAAGACAAAGAGGAACCCAACAGAGGAACCCAACATGCATGATATAGTGCAGACCGATGAAATAGTTTAAGTGCAACCGACAGAACAAAACCGAAGGACAGTCAAGCATGACTGATGGACAGAACCGAAAGTCAGTTGCAGCTCACAAAAAGTGGATCTGACTTCCACGTCAGATAAAGCAAGTGTATTCTATTTATAAGATATTTATTTGTTTTAAATCCATTTCTTTAGGGACAAGAAATATTAATGTAAGTGCTTTAAAATTAGTCTAACTAATTTAAAACACATAGACTAGGAGATCTAGGTGCAAGATGTAAACCTCATCTTAGAGTTAACATTGTTTTTTTATCAAAACTCGATGAAGTCAATCCATCTATAAATAGATGATGCAATCATTCATTATAAAAAATGTGAGAAGAGAAAATAGAGAGGAGAAAAAAATGAGCACACCTATGGATTAGATTGAGAGTTTCAAGAACAAGAACAACAAAAGAAGGATTTGGTTAGTAGAACCAAGAATAGAGGAAACCAATAATCATAGGTATTAATCAATCACAATTAGGTGATAATATTTTTCATGTAAACTAAATTGGATCTGTATCAACAATAGGAGATTGCATTCACTGAGTCAATTTTTAATTTGCTATCATTCTAACAAGTGGATCAAAGTGTAAAAAATCCTTTTAATGAAGGTGGATTTAACAATCCAACATCAAATCTCTTAACCGAGTGCACACTCAACAATGTTGCTAAATCTCTTAATAGAGTAGACTTTAACAGGTCTCTATCAATACTCCTAACAGGGTAGATCAATAGAAATGATCAAATTGTAAGCCTTAACTGGCCCCTTCCAATCTGTAGATAATGAAGTTTTGTGGCTGCCATCCCCACCACAGTTTTTACTTCCTAACAGGAGTTTTCTGCGATATCATATCTTGTGTTATGTGTCAATTACTTTCATGAATGTTTCTATGAATGATTCACATGTTTATTAATGTTATAAATTGATATAAATCACATCAAGATAGTATAGATCAGATTGAATGGATATGCAATTGATTACAAACTTTAATTGATTAAAGGATACAAAATGTTTTAGAGGTAATGATTCACCCCTCCCCTCTCAGTACATACTTCCCATTAATCCCAATAGGGGAACTAAAGGATGAGATAACGGGAATGGATACCAACCTAGTTAGAGATTCCACAATAGTTAATCATGTTGGGTCCCCTAGCTCATGGTGTGATGACCTCCAAGAGAGTAACAAGGGTTTATAAAATCTAACAACATAAGGAATCCAAGTAAACAAACTTGGGTCAACACAAGTGGTGGATGATTGTATTGTACACACATTAGAGGATTATGAATGGGGGATAAAGTGGGAAATGGAAACTATGAGCCAACTTATTGGTTTGATAAAACTGGAAGATTGGTTAAGGATATCATCTCTCCAATCAGGAACCTGAGTGACTCTTTTGAGGATGTTAGAGACAGTGGAGGGAGCCTAGTGGGTCTTGAAACTGGTGGGGATTCACATAATGACCAGGACATGGATGATTTTATGGGTTTACCTAAACAACATGGCATCTCGGAAGTAAGGACAGTGGAGCAATTAGATTCCTCACTAGACAAAGCTAAAATTGGAGAGAAAAAGAAAAAGGGAGCAAGCACCCTCAAAATGAGACTTGCCAAGGCTGGTTGTGCTAGTAGCTAGAGAAAATTGAGATCCAAGCATTTTCCCTGGAGAAATGAATCTCCTTTCATGGAATGTCAGGGGCTACAATTTTCTTGACAAATGTCACTTATCAAGCGTTGTCTTGATCAGGCGAAATTGAATATGGTTTTTATGGCAGGAAATAAAGATAAAGAATGATAATTGTGACCTTTTTGCAAAGAAAATTTATAGATAGAAAAGTTCATTTGTAGAGGCAGAAGGTCCTTTTGGTGGTTTGGGGCTATAGTGGAATGAATCCTTGGTAACTATCCACATCATTCAGAAAAATAGGTTTTGGATGTGAACAGTGGCCGACTCAAAACAACTGTTATCAAGAGTCAACATAATTAATGTCTACGAACCCAATAACCCAAGGTTGAAATCTCAGTTGTCTTATGTGCTCATTCTGAAGAATTATTTCTAATTGCTGGGGATTTTAATGCAATTGTTAGACCTGAAGACAAGATGGGGGGTGTTGGTTGGTTTGGACAAAGTCAAAGAGATTTTAGAAACTTTATCATGGATAATGGTTTGGTGGAAGTCAATTTTAGGGGAGGTGACTTTACATGGACTAATAGGAGACTAGATTTTAACAAGATTACTGAAAATCTAGATAGATTCCTTATATATGGAGGTTGGCCATCAAAATTTTGGATTTGTAATGTAGATATTATCCCATTTACATGCTCATATCATTTCCCAATATGCTTGAGAATACATGATGATGCCACTCTTGAACATTTCCCTTTTAAATTTGAAGCAATGCGGTTAAGGGCAGATGAGTTTCATGATTTGGTAAAGGATTGGTGGGTTCATGCCCCTTTAAGGGTAGACAAAAAGGCTTTCATGTTTAGTAAAAAATGACAACATTTAAAAGAAAAAATGAAAGTATGGAATAGAGAAAGTTTTAAGAACATTTTTTTTAAAAAACACAAAATTGAAGGAGATCTAAAAATTTTGAATGAGAAAATTATATATCAAGGAATGACTAATGCATAATTTACAAAAGAAAATGACTTGATGGAAGAAGATGCATAAATTTTAGCTAGAGAGGAAACATACTGGAGAAAAAAATCAAGGGAACTATGGCTGAAGGAAGGAGATTGTAACACTAAATTCTTCCGTAATTTAGCAAAGGTTAAAAGAGTAGAAAATAGGATTTTTTCCATAAATGATCACAATGGGCACTTGCTAGAATCTAGAAAGGAGATAAATGAGGAAGCTATTAGATATTTCTCTAATATTTTTAATGAAGAGAGACATAAAAATAATTTTGTTAAGGAGATTCTAAACACCATTCCAAGTTATATTTCTAAATCATAGAATGCTTTCCTAATGACCCCCACTACTAAGGATGAGATAAAATGTGCCCTTTTTGACATGGGGGGAGATAAGACCCTAGGGCTAGATGGCTTTACTGCACTCTTTTTCCAACACTTGTAGGATTTGTTGGGGGAAGAAATTTGGGGGGTTATGGAGGAAGCCCGCAAAGGGGGTTTCATATTAAAGGACTTCAACAATACATTTATTGTACACATACCTAAGAAGGAGGTGATCTCAGGTTTTGAAGATTCTCGCCCTATTTATTTATGCAACACAATCTATAAGGTTATATTAAAAGTGATAGCTAATAGGCTAAAGAAGGTTTTAGACAATGTTATTTTAGATGAACAAAGCGGTTTTGCCTCAGATAGATCTATTTTTGAAGGAATCATTGTGGCCCATGAAGTTATTCATTCAGTTAGAATAGAAAAGGCAGACAAAATGATGGTTAAGCTTGATATCAGGAAGGCTTATGATGAAGCTGATAGGGACTTTGTCTTGAAAGTGCTAGAGAAATTCGGGTTTTCAAGCAAATGAGTTTCCTAGATAAGTAGTCACCTCTCAACAGTGAGGTTATCTATTATTGTCAATGGAGGTTAGCAAGGTTTCTTTGAAAATAATAAAGGAATAAGGCAAGTTGATCCTATATCACCTTTCTTAATTATTATCATGACAAAAGTTCTTGGTAGATTAATTAAATCCAAGAAGAGGAGTGGAATGTGCCATGGAATTAAAGTTGTAGAGAGTGAACCCCATGTCTCCTATTTGTAATTTGTAGATGACACTTTCTTAGCTGGTGAGGCATCGATTAGAGAAGCAAAAAAAATGAAATCAACAATTGACAAATATAGTGAAGCCTTAGTTTAGATAATCAACTAGAGGAAATTGGAGATTTACCTTTTTAATACCCCACTTTAGAGACAAAGAGAGATTTGTCAAATTTTGGGGATGAGGAAAGGCACTCTTCCTACAAAATATTTGGGCATTCCTTTATTTGGTGGAGCATGTAAATCTGATATGTGGTCAGATTTAATATCTTCATTCTCAAAAAAGATGGAAGGATGGAGGTGTAAGTGGCTTTCTTCTGCGGGTAGGATTCTTATGCTTAAATAAGTTATATTTGTTATGCCCATTTTTCCAATGATGTGCTTAATAATCCCAACTAAAGTCAAAAACAAAATTGGACAACACATGTGAAAATTCTTCTGGAATGGAGCTAACCAAGATGAAAAGATACCTCTACTCACATGGGATAAGATTTTTCATCCTAAAAATAGAGGGAGAGCCGACATTAGAGACTGGAATTTGATGAATACTACCCTTGGTGCCAAATTGGTATGGAACATCTTTACAAATCCTAATAGAATGTGGGTGAGAATCATTAAAGTAAAATCTATGGACTCTTTTGAAAGAAACAAAATTCTCACAACAAGGAATCCCCCTAGAGGCTTTGCAATATGGAACTTTATCATATCTTTTAGACATGTTATAACTGAGCATATCACATGGAAGATTGGTGATGGAAAGAAGTAAATTTTTTGGGAGGATTCATGGAATGGTTATTCAACATTAAAGGATTTTGCTGAGCTACATTATTTATGTATGCATTTTTTTAGATCTTGGGGAGAATGTTGCAAATTACTTTCAAAGGAAGGAAAGCCTACTTAGATGGGAATGGACTTGGAAAAACCTAGATAATGAAGGGCTATCTGAATAGAAAAAAGTGTGATGAGAGCTTTTTTTGAGATTAGGAATTTAATTTTAAACAATGGGAAAGATATTATAGTTTTGTGTAGTTCTTACATTGGGAAATATTCTGTCAAGCTAGGCTATCAAATACTAGAAAATTTTGATAACAGAGAGTAGTGGCCTACACGATTATGTTGGAGTAAGGATTATCTTCCAAAAGCCAATATATTTTCCTGGTTGGTGACAAGGGGAAGGATTCTTACTGGGGAGAGAATAAGGTTCTTGGGATTCATAGGCCCAACTAAATGTGTATTATGTGAAAAATGTTAGGATTAGAAGACAAAAATCTAACAGTTACATGCAAATATAATAAATAATGCAAAGGAATAAAGCACACATAAGTATGTTAATCTCTAAGTTTTGTTGATGATTAGTGACAAACACTTAGTCATTCACTTAGGCAGTTTTAGTTGGCTATCACTGTGGCTGAGCTAAAACTATGCAAGGCCGAGTAGTTTTCAATTTGCCTAGTTACATTGCCGAGCCGAGTAGGATACAGAGATGTTAAGTGCTGAGCATAACAGTTTTTGTATAAATGTCTGGAATGATTCAAACTTCGAGGATAAGTGATCTGGCCGACTTGTATAAGCTTTTTGGGCTGACTTATGTATGCATTTAATATTCTTCTACGGAGTTAGTTATGAATTTAATTGTTTTATCCTATGCATGATCTATTGTAAACATTAACTATAATACCATCAAGGTATGGGTATTAGATCTTGATCGTTGATCTAGATCTCACTATCAAACTTGAACAAGCTATATTAGATTGCTTCTAAACCCTATTTTGTAAGTGTAAGGAGAGTAGACGAAGTGTGGTGACTGCATTTTTGAAGTGAAATGCACAGAGGGTTATTTTGTTAAGAAGCAGAGATCAAGCAGAGTGACAACACAGTGAACAACAAAATAAAGTTATATCAAATTATGAGATCATAGAAGGTACTGGAAAGAGGAGATATTTTATCAACATCAGAGTGCATAATGAAGGATCAATACTTGAGACATTCTAATCATTGTATCAGGTGAAAATCTCTTAACAAAGTGGTTCTAGTAGACCTTTCTTTATCTCCTAACATAATGCTTACTTTATTGTAAGTTGAAATATTTTCACAAAGTAGATTGTAATGATATTTAGCTCTTAACCGGGCAGACCTTTAATAGGGTAGATTACATTTTGTAATCAACATTTGTATCCTTAACAGGCACACTTTATTACTGCAGTAGTGGAGAATTTGGTGGGTGTCATCCCCACCCCAGTTTTACCTATTTGGGTTTCTGGGTTACCAAGTTCTTGTGTTATGTGTTATTTATTTCATTGTGTGGATGTTATCTGAGATTACATTAGATTCATATATGTATGAATGTGGATCAGTTTTCTTTAAGTGTTTAAATTTGAAGATCTGATTCACCCCCCCCTCTCAGTATCTTGCTTTCCAATTATTGTATTTCCAACAAAGTAGACCAAGAAGACATAGATTTAACGTGGTTCACCCAAGCCTGGGCTACATCCACCAAATAGAGATTCCTATATTATTATCTAGTAATTACAACATATTACAACCAGCGATTTCTTACAGCTCAATACTTCTTCACACTAACTAGCCATAAACCTAACACCATTTTTCTTATAAAAAAATCCTAACCCTAAAACTTTCTTTATGGGTCAACCTAGGGAAATGATTGATGAGTCAACCTAAAAAATGCTTGATGAGTTAACCAAAAAAAATCCCATGAATTACAGAAAAGTGTTATTACTTTCCTGATTAGTCACCACAAATCAACAAAGAAGTTGAAGAAGATGTGGATCATCTCCTTGTCCAATGCAAGATTGCAAGTCAATGTTGGGGAATGGTTAAAGAAAAGTTGGGATGGAAAATCCCTCTACTGAACACTATCTGGGACATCTTTTTAAGTTGGCCAGCAAGTCAGACAAAATCAATGCTATCGAGTATTTAAGACATTTTTTCATCAATTGTTATATGTGAGATTTGGAAGGAGTGTAATAGGAAGATTTTTATGGATAAGAGAGAGTCAATAAATAGGCTCCTTTATAGAATCAACCATTTGATTGAGGAAGTGCTGACCTCATCTAAAATTAAGAAAGCACTTAAATGTCCATTCACTTGTAGTGATAGAAGCATACAAAATATGTGGCTGGGTATTAAAATCAGACATCTTGGGACTGATGGAAATAATTGCAAAGCTATAAATGCAAAATATTGCATTAAGTGGCAACAATCTGAAATTGGGTGGATCAAAGTTGACTTCGATGGTCCTTCAAAAGGTAATCTAGGCATTTCTGGTGCTGGGGCAATTGCAATAAATTGGAATGGGGAGACTTTGGCTTTAGGTGTTGAGAGACTTGTAGAGGGGACAAACAATACGACAAAAGTAAAAGAAACATTATTGGGAGTAAGGTTGGGTCTAAAAATGGGAGTAAAAAAAATTCATTTAGAGGGTGATTTGCTAATTATTGTAAATGCCATTATGAAACAAAACACGAAGGCTTGGAATTCGCAACCCATTATTCAAGCAATTGTGGATTTGTTGAAGCTTTTTCAAGATTTCAAAAAAACACATATTAGGAGAACGGGGAATATGGAAGAAGATGCACTATCTTAATGGGAAACTTCATTTGAGTAGGTGGGAGACATTTATTTTGAAAATTCAAATTTTCTATCCGTTGAGCGAGAGTAATTCTTTTGTGTCCTCATCTTCTTGACATGAGTGAATAGTAAGAAAAAGTAATAAATTATGAGCTTTGGGAGATTCATGAGGTAATTAAAGGACTGAGATTTATTGTGGAGGTGACACCCAAAAGGATGTTTGGCATATGAACATCATTTTTAAATGTGCCCACTAGTTTGAAATGATAATGATGGCTTGTGTTTTATGCATCAGGGAGCGACATCAGGAAATTATGAAGTAATATTGATGGTTTTCTTATTGCTATATGCCTAAATTATCATGTATGGGTACATTTTTCAATAATTTCAATCATGGCAAGGGATTTTACTATGAGATTTAGGTTTTTATGACATGACATAGAAGACCGATGACACAAGGAATAAGACAGATGACACATCTTAATGATATTAAGGATGGTACTTTTGTGTTGTGATAACTACTTCATGTTTCTATTAATAATGCCCATGGCAGGCTGTGGAGTGCATATGCACACTACACATCCTAGGAGATAGTTTTCTTATACCCTATGCTTTTATTTTTGACAATCTAAAACTATTTTTGTTGGTATCTTTTGAATGTAGAGTTGATTTGGTGTTTGTCATGGAGGCAACTTTCACTCTTAAATCGATGATCCTAAATCAATAGAAAGGTTTCTTTGGACTAGTAAACAAAGCAAAGTTGCAGAAGCTCTTTAAATGGGTGAATGGGGAGATGATGGATGCGGCGTTGGAAACATGTGGCCCTAAATTTCAAGAGGTAATTCATAGGGGTAGGCTAAATTTTGATATTGCCTCCATGATATTAGCGTGGGATCTTGAGTTGGGTGAGGATTTTGATATGATTTGATGGGTTGTGCATGCTCTTTTTGAGGATGATATTTTGAGTGGGTTAGAAAATTTCTTGGAGTGGGCATGGCCCGTAATGGGCTTTGAATATTCAGAGGGAATTAGTGATGATGAGATGGCTTTGGTTGAGGGACAAGTCCCTTTTATTTGTTGTTATCGTAGAGCAGATAAGCGAGAATACAAAATTGGTTGACTTATTGGGTGGGAAATCTTCAAGCTGACTCTTAGGAACCATGAGGCAGATGATGGGGAGGATGAGGGACCTCCAAACTGAGCTCCTAGGAGAAGGCGGGCTAATAGAAGAGGCGGATAGTGATGGGGAGGATGATGGACCTCCAAAATGAGCTCCTAGGAGAAGGTGGGCTAATAGAAGAGGAAGATAGTGATGGGGAGGATGAGGGACCTCCAAACCAAGCTCCTAGGAGAAGGCGGGCTAATAGAAGAGTCAGATAGTGATGGGGAGGATGAGGGACCTCCAATTCGAGCTCCTAGGAGAAGGCGGGCTAATAGAAGAGGCAGATAGTGATGGGGAGGATGAGGGACCTCCAAACTGATATCCTAGGAGAAGGCGGGCTAATATAAGAGGCAGTTAGTGATGGGGAGGATGAGGGACCTCCAAACCGAGCTCCTAGGAGAAGGAAGGCTAATAGAAGAGGCAGATAGTGATGGGGAGGATGAGGGACCTCCAAACCAAGCTTCTAGGAGAAGGTAGGCTAATAGAAGAGGTAGATAGTGATGGGGAGGATGAGGGACCTCCAAACTGAGCTCCTAGGAGAAGGCGGGATAATAGAAGAGGCAGATAGTGANTGGGGAGGATGAGGGACCTCCAAACTGGGCTCCTAGGAGAAGGTGAGCTAAGGCAGATAGTGATGGGGAGGATGAGGGACCTCCAAACTGAGCTTCTAGGAGAAGGTGGGCTAATATAAGAGGCAAAATGGGAAGAAGGGGTTAGCCTCTATGGGGTTTTTTGGTGGATGAAGATAATTTATGAAGGTTTTTTGTGGTTTTGAAACTCCTTTTGGCTAGCTTTTAGATAGTGGGATGCTATGAATACAAAGATATGTGGAAATGTGGGAAGCTCCAACACTTGATGTTTTTTTTTGCTGCAGGGGGTGGTGATGCAGAACTTACGATAATTGGGCCCTGCTCTAAATTGGTTTTTTGGCTAGTGACAATGAGTTCACAGATACGGGTGGAACGAATGGATCTTGAATATGCTACTATCACCAATGACACATAGTTGATGATTACTGAAGTATGGTTGTTTTTATTTTTGATAGTTATTGTCTTATTTTGTTTTAGAATGTATGTAGATTCTCATAAATGCTACACATGAAGAACCTATTGAATAGTCTAGTAGATTGGTGGTTGGCAATGCTTTCTAGATAAATGTAAAAGGGATATTATATAAAAGGGAGTGTGGGTAAATTACATCTTTTAGTAGACATATTTGAAATGTATATCTTAACTTTCAATACCAATAAAATATCACTATTACCGAGAAAAGAAATCATTCCTACCTGTGGCAGGAACTAATAATATTTTATTTAAAAAAAGGTTAAAAATTTATTGAATCTGAAAGATAAAAAAGATACAAGAAGAATCAAACATCATAAGACCCAAAAGGCCACAGACTACCCTATCATATCTTCCTCCACAATCTTATCAAGTGTTTGGGAACAATTGTGAGGCAAATCACCACTACTCCCAACATTCTATTCATTCATCTTCTCAAAAGCTCACTTAGCCAAACAATCTGCTACTTTATTCCACTCCCTAGGAATATATAAGAAAGAAATTGATTCAAGAGAATCCATCAAACTTAGAATTTTCCTACCTACCAGAGCCATATGTCAGTCACCATTGTCTAATTTTTCTTTATTCAACATGTCTATTACAATCTGGGAGTCGAACTCATAGATAAAATTGTGCCACCCAAGAGCGCTTACATGTTCAAGAGAATAACTAGCAACTAAAGCTTCCATAATATTATTAGTGTATTGTCCCTTCTAAGCTAAAAATAGGAAAATCACATTTGCAAGACTGTCCCTACAAATACCTCCAATTCCCACATGCCCTGGATTTCCTTGAGATGAACCATTTGTATTAATCTTAAGAGATCCAAGGGGTGGAGGAGACCACTTACCAATTCTTTGAGCCCTCTTGCATGTCGATAACTGATATGTTGACTCCTTCTTAAAAGAAGATCATTACTAACATCCCCTAGAATGTTGAGATTATGAATAATAGGAATATCACTAGGATCCACTTCTTTAGAGAGATCACAATTTTCCAATAAAGTTTCCTACAACATATTAATAATTCTCTACAATACCCCTTGAGAAAAATCTTCTTATCCTGGAAAATTTTGTGATTTGTTTCTAACCACAGTTGCCAAATAATAAAAGATGGTCCAATATCCCAAGTTACTTGGAGGAAAGAATTTTTAGTCGGGGGTCGAGGAGGACTATTCCAAAACTCCATAAGATAATTGACATGAACAAAAGCATGTTTCCAAGCCCCCCACTACTAATGCCAAATTTCCTTAGAAAAAGCAACTGGAAGAAAAGGTGAGAAGTACTCTCACAAGAAGCATCTAGAGGGTCCTTAAAATCCCCCTTTTTGAAGATTTTCTTAGGTTATACATTTATTTTGAATCACCAATGATGGGAATAAATAAGAACTAATAATATTCAATTAAATGAGAAAATCTCTAATTAATTTGAAATGTTCAAGAGATAATTTTGAGATGAACATATATTCAAATGATACCACATCTCCTCTTTGTTTCATCTCTAATAAGTTATATTATTTACATTTTGTATTTTAGATGATTATATAATTGTTGATTAATCTATTCATATGAGATTGAATTTATGTTTTAAATAGTTTCAATTATTAAATACTTAATTATTTAATAGAATGTTAATGAATATTATGGGATTGGATATCTATTTAAATATTTATAAAATTAGAACTATTTAAAATGAATGTTCAATCTCATATGAATAGATTAATCAACAATTATATAGGCATCTAAAATATAAAATGTAAAGAATAGAATTTATTAGAGATGAAAATAGAAGATGTGGTATCATATGATTTGTATTATTTGAATATATGTTCATCTTTAAAATTAATTTTTAAATATTTCAAAATAATAATTATGTATTTTTTCATTTAATGGTAACTACAATTCACAAACATCACACTTACACTATATTTTTAGATAAATGATCATAACATTAAAATACCATCAAGACCAAGTGATCCCCCATCACATGAAAAAACATGTAATGTACTTGATGCCAAAAGGTAAGGTTGTTAAGATAAAAGCATCTAGTTGTGGGCAATCTGAGTGGACATTAGATAATAATATTTCTAATTAGGTGGATATTTCATCCCCAAATATTTAATTATTTTAGTTAATATTTCCATTAAACCTTGTGTTAATCTACAAACAAGATTAGGTGCAAATTTAGGACAAAATCAATCGTGTATTATAGACGTCCACAATTGTCTGTTGTGAATTTATTAAAATTCATGACTCCCCAACCTTGTAATTAATTAAATTCTTATTTAATTAATTACTTATCCAGATTAATATAGATGGTTTTAATTAATTAATTATATATTTTATCTTTTCCAACAATGTAATTAATTCAAAATAATTAATTATATTATTCCTACCCCTAGTCTAATAATGTGATACATTTTTTTTTATAAATTTATAACATTATCCCCTCTAGCCAATATTTAAATAATTTCATTATTTGTTTGAATATTCCTTCTAGCCCAATCCTTGTGATTTAATTAATTTTCCTAATTAAATAAATCTAACCTAGCCTAAATCCCTAGCCTACAAACCCAATCATGACACCCCTAGACCTACCCCCTAATTAATCTTAATTAAATAGCCTAATCGTGTAATTCCTACAACAATTATACTTCCCTCTAAATTTGAATCTCATACATGTGTGAGAAAATTCCCACACTCAACCACCAACCTCTCCTTAAATTATCATCTACCTTCTTACACATTTGTCCCTCATCCCACCTTGAGCCTCCAACCTCTTACACTTGTCTCCCACCTGCCATTTATTGCCACCTCTTCCAAGGTTTCTCACACATGTATGAGAAAAACCTCACCTTGCATGACCAACTACCCTTGCATATGTGGCCTCCACTTGGCATCCACATCATTGATCCAAATGCATCATATCCCTCCATTTAACTTTGAATTCTAAGTGTCCATTTTTCTCCCAATTCTATAAATAGGAACCTCTCCTCATGCATTTTTACCTCATTCTCTTGTGCAGTGTTATAATGCTAAAATTTCTCTAGAGTTCATTATCATTTTTCTATCGTAGTTTATCATCTAGCATGTCATTTCCATTAGTATAGAACCATAACATTTTAGTATAGTATTTTGATTGCAATCCATTAGTTTACATTTCATACACCATTTAGATTGCATCTTAGAACCTTCAATCCATCTACATTGTATTATAAGCCATTTGGGGAATCCATAGTTGTGTTTTGGAGAGAATATCCACAAATAACCATCAATGGAACTAGGTGCCTCCATTTTAGCTCAATTGGAGGTATGAATAAAATTAGTAGTTAAATGCATTGCTTTGAGTTGTTTTATGTTATTTGTATTTGACTAACTGTTAATTTTACCCATATACATCTTGGTGCACCTAGTTGGACCCACACCCCTTTTTTGATGAAATTTTGAGTGTTTTGTAAAGCTACAGATTAGAATAGCACATCAACATATCCATCTTATGCAGTAGCATCTACGTAGATCGACACCTCTATCTCATATTAGTGCCTCCGCTAACATCTTTTGACTGTTGGTTTTGCATGGTTTTTGACGTGGGTTGTTTAGTGTACTAATGTGGTCTTTATAGGAAAAGGCCTTAAATATTTGTTTCTAGCATTTTTGGGACATTTAGCTCTTGGTTTTTTATTAGAAAATGTTTTTTATAGAGCTACACTACCATTTCTTTTGCTAACCATAGGTATAGAGGCATCTTCATGAATCGACACTTGTGTGTTTTGACGTTTCTACCCTGTATCAGTTTCTTCACCTTGATAAGTGTAGGTATAACTCTTTTTGCACATGTTTCTATTTTTCATTATTTTATTCAGAAAAAATCATAAAATTTTGAAAAATCCTAAAAATAGAATAATACTGTTACTTTCAATTTTTTGCCTAGTAGTCGTAAATCAATGTTTATGTTGATCAGTGCCTACACTAATCAGTGCCTCCATCTATATTTCGGCACCTCTATCCTAGTTTAATTTATTTTTAATTTTTGAGATTTTCCTAACAACTAACTAGTTGTGTAGTTTTCCTACGCCCTTCAAAGAGAAAATACTAAATTACTAACAATTGTTTGTAGATGGAGAAAACTCATTTTTTCTTAAATAATTTTATGTGTCTTCTTTAGCGTAGTTGCACTTAGTTTTATTATGTTTCGTTTTGGAATTAACCAAGTGTGGCATGTTTTTTATCACCTTGAAAGTGGAGGAAATCCTTGCAAGGTTCTCTTTTTTAGAGTTGGCACCTTCACTTTTTGATGAAAAGATAGAAAACAAGAAGCATTATCTCCCCTTTTCTTCCAACAGATCTTGGGTGTAAGAGAAAATCATTTTCTATCTTTTCCTCTAGAGAGGCTTGCCTTGGTGGAAAAAGAGGTAATCACCCCAAGGGAATGGCCTTAAGCAGGTTTAAGATTCGATCTGCTATATAAATTCAAGGATAAGGCCAAAGTCAAGTCTAGTCGGTATTAGCGCTTATCATACAATTCCAACTCAAAATGAGGTGTGCCTTTAGGTATATGAGTCAGTCTCAATAGTTTGGTAAGATAATTTAGTGGTTTTTCGAACACTTGTAGCATGTTAGTTGAATCAATTACTAACAACCTTGTGTTAGAGGCCAAAAATATCCCACTTGATGGTGCAAGGTATGTGAGATGCATTGCCCAAAGACAACCCTCATGTGCCCTCCAATTTGAGATATAAATTCTTTTCTTGAGACTTGACACTTGGTATGCCTGAGAAGTGATTGTCATGGAGGGGAGCCAATGCTACCATGTTTATATCTCTCTGGTTGGAAGAGGTATTTTCTTGTAACGCAATTCATTAAGTGTAGTCCTTCACTTAGCCTAGGTTGTGAAAGTGATTTTTCAAACAAAATATTGTGTTTGGTGTGTGTGTTCTTTCCATTAAATAGGTCATTTCACAAACTTACACCATTCAAAAAATCATTCAAGCATTATTCAAACATTGATCAACATCAGTCAAACACCTAAAATTTGTCCAAAACCAAGACTATCTAGATCAACATTTCCACCTGTCTTTTCGTGTTTGCGCTTGCAGATTTGTGTTTCCACTCTCTGGACTGAGATAAATTTTTTTCACAAACTTCTAAACATTTAACACATCGGTGTCTGCACCTATAGATTAACACCTCTAACTATGAACAACATCTCCAATTTTTGGACAAGAGAAAAATGGTTGTATCTAGACCCGTCATCTTGACCCCTCATCACACCCATTTGATCAAAATTTATTTATTGAGACCTTTTGACCTCATATCAAAAAATTAACCCTTTATTTAATTAAACTCAAACCTTTGATCATACCCCTTACTCACAATTATCCACTTCTATTTATCCTAATCATCATCCATTAAACACAAACCTTTTCTACATGTAGTCATAGACCTAGGAGAAAAAATAAACATCAACCATACTTTGATTTGACCTTAATCAAACATTGATCAATTTGACCTAACCCATCATCCTAATCAAATCAATCCTAATCAAACCTTTGACCAATCAATCCAATCCTTTGATCAATCCTTATCATTAATCAAATCCTAAGATTGGAATTTTCCTAAGTGAGACAAAGATCATTATCCTAAAGTTATCCTCTAGCTAGGTTTATCACTTGAGAACTATTCCTATCTCAAACAATCTATCTAGTTATACCTAACATTTGGATATTATTATCTTAGAGATTTTTCATCCCTAAGTTAGTGATTTTAAAATAATCTCCATTCTAATTTTTCTTGAGAACTTATCCTATCTCAAGTGAGAAAGGATGTCATCCCCAAATAAAATCCCTTGAGTGCATAAAGGATCATGTTTTACTAAGGTTATTTTAATATCTTTATCCTCTTTGATCAAAACTAACCCAAACTCAATCCTAATCCAACCTTAAATTAAATAAAACACCAAATATTTTATCTAGACATCAAACAATCAAATCCAAAATAATCTCATCTCAATCCAATCTATCCCAACATCTTCAAGGTCCAACCTTTGATCAAAATCAATCAATAATTACTCCTAGCTCATCAACATCCCTTTTGAACCCTAAGACACCCTTCATCCATCATCCATCCTATCAACAAACCAAGTATTCATCCAAAATTTATTCTAGACTTCATCATATCATCATTTCACTTTCCTAAGGTCACTCTTGTATGGTCATCACTCAATCACAAGAAAACAAGATGAGGATCGTACTTTTAGATGGAGGGAACATTGAGAGGGGGGTGAATCATTTTTGTACAAATTTTAACTTCAATAAACTAATAATAATTTGATCCACGAATAGATAATCATATAAACTGAAATATAACATGCAAGAACATAAAGTAAACAAACACAAAACTATAACACATGGATTTTTATCCTGGAAACCCAGTTAGGGGAAAAACCAAGGTGGGGATGAGACCTATAAGATAATACTCTGTAAAAAATTGTCTTACAATGATTAGGAATGCACTTGCATTCAGGCTCACTGCCTAGAGCTCATTACTTAACTACAAAGATAGGGATACAACCCTTTAGAAGGCTCACTTCCTTAAAATATCACTACAATGATCAGTAAAGACTTTGAAATGCTAAAGTAATATCAAAAAATGTTTGATTACATTTAAATATTAGCACATTACTTTGACCTGACTGCTCTGTTTCCCTATGTTCTTCGCTAATCAGATTATCAGATCACACTTTCCTACATCAAAACCTTCACTTTTCACCTTGTGCACTTCCCACATGCATCAAATACTATCCAACCATATATCCATACCCTTACTTCTCGATTGTATAGGTATGCAACCAATAATTTAATCTCCCAATGTCGGCTCAAAACCGTTCTAGGGAAATGTAAAACATTTTGACCGAGTCAGAAAAATCCTTAATTCAAATTCACTTCCCAGCAAAAAAAATGAAAATATCCATACATATTTCCTCTATCATAAAAACATAAAATTTAGTGCCAAAAACAATTTACCATGTCCACATAAATTTTTTTTAACCATAAGTTAACTATTCTAGCTAGTAACATAAACATCAAGATACAGATCCTCCTAACTTTCACACCTAGTATCATCATAGCTTAAAATTATAGAATAATCATCCAAAATAATTCCCTTAGATGCGTGCCAAAAGATATACATTTTTTAGACTACACCAAACCTTTTACTATATACTTCTTCAACACCGTGTTCTTCATTTCCATACTTAGCCAAATTTAGATCCTGAATTCTTGTCTGATCTCCAACTATAATGTGCACGTGGAATTAGATTATAGTTTCAATTAATAACAATATCCAAGAATATATGTATTCTCTTTCTAACACACACATCTAAACACATGCAATACCAACAATGAGGAAGAAAACCCCTTTGCAAATATCACATTCAATGTTGAGGGGGTAAAACCTAAATAAAATCAATAATCAAGAACAAGAGATAGAATTTGTTTATCAACCTAATATGTCCCCTCGATTGGATGACTTCCTTAAAGATCCCTACAATGTAGAAATGGTTAAAAAATAAATTCAACATAATAACTTTATCATAATGTGGTCAAAGGTAGTGTCGCTACAAATGCGACTAACACTACCACAACCACTACTAATACCACAAATACAACAACTCGAACCAATGTGACATTATCAAGAGGAAAAGGAAAAGGCACATCCAACTCTGTCAAACCCACCACATTGCAAACCTCACAATCCACACAAACTCTTCAATTGTAACAAGAAGTCATCCAACAAATCCTAAGTATCATACCTACTTTGACCTCTCATACTAGCACTCACACTACAATGAACACATCTAATTCTATGAATAAAAATTTGATAAATATAGGTCAAACCTCCATCCCTCAATCCACACATGATTATACTTCATCACTTTTCACATTCCCTTCATCTTCCATGAAGACATCCATTCCTCAATCATCACAAGCCTGTCAATATATGACTCCTCCTACATTAGGACTTGCATCATCCACACTTGATGGGCGATTTAAATTTGGGGCTTTACTAACATAACATAATGCCCTTGATCTTTCCCAACAAGTTAATAAACTTAATAACATCATTATCAATATGAAAAGAGGAGGACAAAAGAAGGAATTTTCTTTTGAAGACATATGTCCTTTCCCCTTTGATAGATCTATCACTATACAACTATTCCCACTAAACTTTGAGATCCCTAAATTTTAAAAATACAAGGGGAAACATGTCCAATTCAAAACAAACTGAGAAACCATAATTCAAAACCAAATCTGAGAATCTGACAAAAAAAACTAACCCACGCACCAAATCTTGGTCTAAATTTACTCTACAAGGAAACCTAGAGTATAAGGGGCGAATAGACTCGTCCTCTACTATGGGAGTCACCCTTGATCTGAAAAAAATTGATGAAGAAGTCAGTGATCTATAACAAATTATTAGACCTTTTGTAGCTGAGTCCAAAAATATGTCACTTGTCAACTGCATGTAGAAAATGAGAAGGATGTTGGGAGAAAGTAGTTTTCCTCAGTCAAAATCCTTTTTAGAAATTAACCTTGAAATTGAATTGGAATTGCATGAAAGAAAGGAAGCATGTTATTAGTAGTGTAGGCTTGATAAGTGTCTGATACCTTGATGATGTGAGTGCTTCTTGAAATGAGATTATAATTGTTAATTCAATAACATGACTCCATAGAGAGCTAAAAGGACATCACAAAATACATGCTTGCATGATGATTGCTAGGATTTTCACAATGATGAGATGAAATGCTTGAATTCTTGAATATGCTTGACTGCTCCTTGAATGCTCAATTGAGACTATGGATGATTGATTTCTTGTGTCCTGATAATAATTAATGAATAGATCCCAAAATGAGGGAGGTATAATTGTACTTATACCTCACCTAGCAATTTTGGGGCACAAAACCTAAAGGAGGCCAACACAGAATTGGAATCCTACCTAAAATCAAAATATCTCTCTCTGAATTAAATTTCGGGCCAATTTTCCATATAGGGGCTAACTCTAATTTAAGAAGTGATTTGGGTTGCCCCATACACCTCGGGTCACCCTTTACAAGTCAATCTAGGATCAAATGTAAATCTATGGTCAATATGGACACAAGGGTATTCAAAACATGTGCACAATCAATGTATAATAAATAGAAACTTACAAAAGACCACTCATAATTAAATATTTCCCATGTACACAAGAGGTGATAATTGAGTGAAATAATTAAATAGGGTGAACCTATAATTAAGGTCCAACATTAATTCAAATAAGAAAAAGAACTTAAATGCAAAGAAAAGGTCCTATACTGCATAGAAGAATGAACACACACTAAACTGGGTACAACACAAGTGTGAAATTGGACACACTAATCAATGTATATAATTTATGATACTACATTTAGCCCCTTGTTTAGCGGGGGTATGAGTCTATGTACTCATACATATGGTAAAGTAGAAGAACAAAATATGGTAGAGAAGAGATGAGATCATGGGAAAGACTTAAAGAGGTAAGACATAATTAATTTTAAGGGAATCCCCCAAACAAAGTATCTTAACTCACACAACCATGTGCAAGTGGGTGCAAAACAAAAATAAAAAAGGAAAAAGACACAACACAAGGGGTTAGTACTACAAACAAAGGCTCCAAATTTACTAGTTGAAGTAACCTCAAGGAACCAAATATCTCAAGTGCTAGTATCACACTCAAAAAACTATTTTAAAAGAACAATTGATCTCATAGGAAGATAAAGAGAACACATCAAAGGAGAGACAAGACTACATGATCCATCCAACTAGCAAAGCTATGAGATCATGAAAGAAAGAAAAAGGAAACTATAGATGCCACGGGCTAGCAAGATGCATTATGCTAGTTGATTAATGAGAGAAAGAGGAGGAAGAGTAGGAAATAGTCTAAAAATTTGTGTTATGATAGTTCCACTCATCCAAAATAGAGGCCAGTGCAAAGATGTAATTGATAGTCTAGCAAGGTGTGTTACGCGAGTCAACCCATCCAACGATAACAAAAAAAAACATTGTTTACAAGGAAATCCACCAAAAGAGGATTATCCCAAGGAAGGAATTGTATATAAAGGAAATATATATTCTATATAGTACAAAAAGGCCTAATAATAGCATTATTTCCAAGGAAAAGAACAAAATTATTGTCCCAAGGAAAGCATTATCTCCAAAGGAATCCTGTCAAGAGGTGTAAGAAGATAACCAAGGAAAGAATTGTATCTAAAGAAATATGAAAAAGGATTGCCCCAAGGAAATAATTATCTCTAAAGGAATATTATCACATAGTATAAAATATAACAAATAAAGGAATTGTCTCCAAGGAAATTTACAAAAGGATTGCCCCAAGGAAAGCATTGTCTCCAAAGGAATCCTATAAAAAATGGTGCAAAGGGATAACCAAGGAAAGGATTGTCTCCGAGGAAATCTGTCATATAATACACAAGAAGGCTTCATATATTCCCCCTTCCTTAAGATGGAAACGTAAAGCTATGATGACATATTAAGGAAAAGAAAAATAAGGATACCCACATTCAACACCAAGGAGATATCCCTTAAGAAATAACGTATACATAACCCTAGAAAAAGTAGCATAACTCTTTCTAAAGAGAATAAAATATATTTGTGTCAAAATATATCTTGCAACATGTGTAAAGAGATCCTTAGAAGGAAGAGATCTTTGTTTCAATAAATCTACCTTCAATATGATTTATTGAACAGAAATAACATCTTCAAGACCAAGAGAGGAAGGAGAACAATAATTCACATTTTATCCCCTTATTTCTAGTTAGGAAAAATGGATTCTTAATGATGGATAATACACTTTAAGCCCCCAAGTAAGGTAATTTATTTATAATGGACATGTTTTTGCAAAAAAGGAAGAGGTTGTGATCAAGGATATACACCTCTTTTATAAGAGAGAGTCCCAAATCAAGAAAATCAATTCCTTGTAAGAAAAGATATCACATAATAAATAAATATCACTCCACCAAGGAAAGTGGATCCTTATAAAAAGTTTTGTAAAGAAACCCCTTGCCCCACAAGTGTAAAGGAAATAGAAAGGAAAACACATTATGTATTCTAAGTGAAAGATCAATTCTAATAGACATACACACCCAAGCAAGGAAGAGATTCTAAATAAGAATCAAAATTCTTGTGCAAAAAAAAACAAGTCCCTACTAGGAAGTACATCATGTCATAAGAGGTTCAAATAAAAAAAGAGCTAATCGATCCTTTATAAGGATAAGGAAAAGAGAAAACTTGTCCCCCGAGTGGAAAGACAAGGAAAGAGACTTATTACATTTCTCACAAGACAATATTGAAAAGTAAAGTATAGCACCATGAAAAATAAAGAGCCCCCAATGAAGTAAGATACTAAGATCACATGGTGTGGAGCAACATGATAGGAAAAAGGAATGCTAACACACATTTTTAATAACAAGAAAGAGTGTGAGATATGTTGTTAAACAAATAAGACATCCATATACTAAACATTGAACAAAATGTGTAAATTCATTACAATTAGCAAAAGAATATTTATTGCTATGATTGAAAAGACAATGAAAGTTGCCATTATGAGATCTTTCATTCTTTAGAAAATTATGAAAAGGAAAATAAATTTTGGTATCATAATTAATTCTCCAAAATATTATCTTAGCAAAGGTCATAGGATCATCTAAGGGAGTGTTATAATGTGATGGGGTTCAAAAAATAATTCGTAAAGAAGGAGGTTGTGGTTTTGAGGAAGAAGGATCAATAGGATTTGAAGAAGAAGGAAAAATGTTGGATTTAGGTATAAATCCTATACCATTTATAGTGAATTGTGTAGGAGGATCTATAGGGATGTTTATTCATTATTTTTTAATACCAAGACCTTGTCCACTATAGCCTTGTTGAGAAGCAATGTCATAACCTACATTATAATTAGATTTTAGCTGAGAAGTAAAAATGAATTTCATCTTGGGGTTTATGGAAATATGTAGTATAAGGAGAAATAGAAGAAGGATCCATCTCTTTAGGGAGATTAGGAATCCTATCATCATTTTTCACATCCTCTTTAGGTTGGAAGGAATAAAAAGGTTTATCAAGATCTTCATCCTTACTTAATGTTATCTTAGGAGATAAATCATGAAGGAAATGTTGAACATTGGGATCATTGAAAATAATTTTATAAAGAGAAGAAAATTTAAGAGAAGTAAGAGGATATAAAGAAGTGTTTAAAATAGCCTTCTTAAGCTCATCTATTAAGGTAAATTTAGGAGGAGATAATCTACGATTTTATAATGTGATATTTCTAGGATAATGATCTCTATACTCATTAATAAAAGACAACCTAGGAGAAGTGGGAAGGTTGTTTATATAAATGTCATCTTTATATTCATAATTTTCAATAAATACTCTTATGAAATTTAACACAATCCATGCATTTCATTAGGAATTTTATTATAAAATACAAGAAATATGAATAAAAGTCTTGAAAAATGATTTGTAAGAAGGAACAATATTGGAAAGTCTCATGATGCCATATGCAAGAGTACCATGAAGGAATGCAAGCAACATGAAATGTACAAAGTTATTATCTACTCCACGTGATTGATAGATGGAAGTAAACAGAAATGTAACAACACATGAGAGATACCACACAAATCTAATTTAATAAATTTTATGATGAAAATGAAAGCTACTCATATCAAATATAGGAATGAAAATAAAAAATACATAAGAAAGAGTCACATTCACCAAAATGTGATAAAAAAAAATAGGTTCAAGGGGAAATCACTAGGATGGATAATCAAATGAGGAGGTTCCCACCCAAAATGTTGTCACACATTTAGGAAGGAAAATAACCCACTAGGCTTAAGAGGAATCAAGCGCTAAATGGGTGTAAGAGTTTTCCTTCTCTAAATGAATTGTTGATTGTGCAAGATGTATAATTAGAGTAAATAGAAAGAAGGGTTTTCTATTATACAAAGGAAAAATCACACTCACAAATGAAATTTTGAAACTAAATCTAAGAATCCAACACAAAAACTAACCTGGACACCAAACCTTAGCCTGAATCACATGTACAGGGAGACCATGAGTATAGGGGGAAACTAGACTCACCCTTTATTTTAGGAATATCCCTTGATATAATAAAATTTTATGATGAAATTAGGTATCTATAAAAGACTATAAGACCTCCTTGTAGTCGAGTATGAAACTCCATCACTTATCACTTGCACACAGAAAATGGGACGAATGTTGGGAGAAAGGGATTTTCCTTAGTCAAACCCCTATTTAGGAACTAACCTTGAAATTGAATTAGAATTGTATGAAAGGAAATGAAGTCTTTTGTTAGTAGCTGGGACTTGATAAGTATATGATACCTTGACGATGCAAGTGCTTCTTGAAATGAGGTCACAAGTGTTGATGTAATAACATGACCCCATAAATTCCTAAGAGAATATCACAAAAAACTTGCTAGCATGATGATTGCTAGGATTTCCATAATGATGTTATGAAATTATTGAATGCTTGAACATTCTTGAATACTCCTTGAACGCTTGAGAATATGGATGCTTGATTGTTTATGTCTTGATAGGAATTGATGGATGGATCCCAAAAAGAGGGAGGTAGCCTTGTACTTATACCTCACATATCCATTTTGGGGCAAAAAACTTGAAGGAGGCCAACACAATATTGGAATCCTGCCTAAAATAAAAAATCCTCTCTCCAATTTAAATTTGGGGCCAAGATACCACGTAAGGGGCGTCAACAATGTAGGGGAAATTCAGGCATCCCATACACCCAAGCCACTCTTTACAAGCCAATTGGGTCTCAAATTCAAATTGGGAGTCAATATGGACATGGGGGCATTTAAAATATATGTAGAATCAAGGTGTGATAAATTGAAATGTACAAAAGACCACTCATAATGAAATAGGGCCTATATACACAAGAGGTGATGACTGAATGAAATAATTAAAGAGGGTGCACCTATAACTAATGACCCACAATAATTAAAATGAGAAAAAGGACTTAAATGCATAGCAAAATTCCTATAATGTATAGAAGAATTAATACACACTAAAATGGACACTACACATAGTATGGAATTTTTCACGCTAAGTAATGTGTGCACACAGTTTATGATGCTACATTATTATAAATAAATTCATGAATTCTTCCCTTATCTTATCATTAGAATCTTCTAATATTTTAATTGTGTTTCCAATTCTAATCAAAGGTAAATAAATTTAATAGGCTAATAATATTCTAGATTTTACTTCAAGTTTTTATCTAAGGATAATCCTTTTTAGTAGAGCTTATCTTTTTTGTGATATATTGTGTAATTATTTTAACGACCCTCCTTATGTGGGATAATAATCATTGCTCTCATTTTTAAGCTCTAATTTTATTGATTTACTAGTCTTACCAAATATGAACAACATAGAATTCATTGTATCCTTAAAATTCAATTCCAACTCTATGAAGAACTTATGATGAGTAACTTTTCGATGCTAAAATTTATCATAAGTTTGCATAGACCATTCAAACAAATTTTTATAATCTACTCACTAATCCTAAAATCAACATATCATGATTCAATTTCTCTACCATCTTTAACATATCTAATCCATTCAAACAAATATTTATAATCTACTCTAATGTATTGCATTGGATTCATCACGACATGCTACTCTATCATTTTTCAAAAGGTTCTCACATGTTCCAACATATATCATTTAATATATAATTCCTTAAAAAAGCTATTACACAAATTAGGTTTCACACAATCTATCAAAATTTTCATTTGTAACTCTCAAGATAAAAAGAAATCTCATCCCACCCCGTGGGAAATCAAAACAAGGTAATAGTAGAAACAAGACAAAATTCTACAACAAAAATTATCCACACTAACAAAAAACTTGAAATAGTGAGAGACAAAGTGGTGTCAAGAGGCAGTATTAGTATAATTGGAGGGGAATAAAGACTTGAAGGAGTGAGAAAGGGATGAACCAATGGCTTCTTTTACCTTACCTATTTTGGGAATTCCCCTTGTATTACAAGGTGGAATAAAATATCTTGTGAGGAATGTATTTTATCCCCATAAGAAAATAAAAATTGGGAATGAATTATGAGGAAAGGTGTGACTATATAGAAGTGCCCTACAAATAATTTGTGTGTATGTAATCAATATTGTTAATTTTTATTTATGGTAGTTGGGTCATAGATAATGTTAGATGAGTTTGAGAAGTCAAGGGCCAAGACTAAGGTTCCCACAATAATATTAGAAGAAGCCCTAGAAATAGGGTACCCTTGTTAGGTAACATTGTTTTTGGTTGATTTTACTATAGAAACAAAGCATCTAACAATATTGTTCAATTGCAATATTAAAGCACTTGTAGAATATGCAACAATCAAAAATTAATGGAGCACACTAAATGCTATAAAATAAATTATAGGATTCAAAAAACAAATGTAGAGATGAAAATTCCACATAAATAAATCTACTAAAAGTCCTAATCCACTACAATAACACACTCGCAAAAATGCATACCCATTCTAGAAAAGGTACTAGAAAATGCAAAACTTTGCATCCAACTTTCATATATTTCTCCCTTATTCTCTCATACAATTTATTGTGTGGTTTATTGCCAAATATAGAATCTAGAAAACAAAAGCTTGTGATTCTACGAGTGATCTAAAATGAAATACACTAAATGCTTCAGAATGAAAATTAAAAAAATGCTACAAACAATTAACGACATATGTTAATGGATCGGATGCGGACCAAATTGATTTCTTTTTTGCTTTCGAGCAACCCCTTAAAAAATATTCCCATTGAAAGAAGCACAATTAAAACAAATGGGAAGTTTCTCGGCACTCCAATATAATTAAGTTCCAATACTTTAATGTTTTTCATTTTTAACTAATATTATATTAATTATATTTTATTTTATTTTTGGATATGAAGTGAATATAAAATAATTATACTATTAATATGGTATTTGATTTTTATTAGATGAGTGTACTATTTAAAGATATTACTTAAGCATTTATACATCAAGGAATCTTTTATGTTGGATAATATTTTATTAATAATTAGTTTTATTATAGATAGAATATTAAATAAATAAATTATCTAAGCTAGTTTAGGAAGTTATATTCCCCATAGATTAGGTTTATGAAAAAATGAGGCTTTATAAAGCTATTTGAAAAGCAATGCAAAATAAATATTTTTGAAACATCAATATTTCATTTCATTTTAATTTATTTGCAACTACACCTTGATTATTTTCTCTACCATAGTCTAACATTGGTATTAGAGAAAAAGATCCAAAAGGGATGGAGAGAAAATTGTCTATCTTGATGAATCTTGAAAATGTTTTAGATTAATTGAAGGAAAAGAAAGTAGAGTTGCATCAAGAAGGAAACTAATGATAATGTAAGAGTACAAATTGAGAAAGAGAGAAAATACAATTGTATCAATAGTTTAGAATTTGCAACTACCAATAACAACCAAGAACCAAGGGACTTGTCTGAAGGAAAAATGCATACAACCATCATCTAATAAAAATTTCATATTTCTGGGGATTTGGGAGATGGATCAAGGGAGACAGTGGCAAAAAATTTCAAATAGGGGTTTCAGGCGCCATACTAGTTTTGACTACCAGGGATACGTAGAAAGGAGATGGTCTTTCAATCAACGACCTCGACAATTTTTCAAATGGCCCCAACAACCCTTTTGAGCTTGGCAGGATCCAGAGAGACATCGGGCAGGTGGACAGTTTTCCCTCAGAAACGGCTCTAGAAGGGGGGCCCATCATGATGCTCCAGCAAGATTCAAAGACATCAAACACAAACTATGGAGGCCCAAACAGAAAGGACAGGCCAAGGAGGACAATGAGGTAGCTACTGCTAAACTTTCCCTAGTTCCAATAGAGCATAGGGAATGGAGTGAAAATATAGTTTTCCTAAGATTCAAAGCTTTTTTATTAAAATGGACGGATCCTGGCCAACTTATGAAAAAATAAAATCCTGGGTTTATGAATCATGCTAGTGTAAACTGCACCCTGAAAACCCTCTCAAACGGTTTTTATTTGTTGATCTACCCAACAAATGTGATCAAAGAGGATGTTCTACAGTCAGGCCCCCATTTCATGGATGGAATGGGCCTCTACATCAAGGACTGGGAACCAAATTTTGATCCTTCCAAGGAAAACCTTATTGATATACCTATGTGGATAAATTTAAAAAACCTCCCGCAGGAATAATGGAATGTTGTAACCCTAACTATGGTGGGAAACATGTTGGGGAAATTTTTAGTTTGCGGGAGGCCCTCAACAAGAGAGATCTATCAACATACATTAAAATTTTGATTCTATGGAAATAATTTTGCCCCTTACCAAAGTTCATAGAACTCAGATCGAGCACGGGAACATAGAAACAACATATTGAAAAAACAAGTTGGGAAGATGAAGAGATAAATGTCATTAGGGAAACGGGAAAAGGAAAAAGGCTCAATGTTGTATGGGAAGAACTCTTAAGTGAAAGAGAACATAATGGGGCACCAACAGAAACTAGAGTAGACAGTATCCTTACAAAAAAATCAAAACCTCAAACCCTCAAGGGGGGAGGGAACGAGCAAGGGAAACACAAACCTAGTGGAAACTCCCCTTGAGGATTTTCTCACAAATATGGTTAAAACCAATCATCTCACCAGGCATAAAATTGACCCTCATGGGGATAGGAAAGAAAAAGTAAATATTGAACAAAGCCCAACTTTGAAAAGGAATCTACAAAAATAGAGTGGAGAAAATTTCAAGTCCCCGAAGATGGAACAACAGAAGATATGCACTGAAGAGGGAAATGTAAACATTAGAACTGAAAATATAAACTGGGAGGAGTTGGTCTCCATCCCTAAATTACACAAACCTCCAAACTCAAAAGGAAAAAATCTTGAAGAGTCACCAGAAACACCGTCAAGACCAGAACTAGAGCAGCAAGCTATAGACAGGGGGTCAAACCCTTGCGATGACCCAATGACTGAGAGACAAGGAGAAGACAAGGAATATGAACTGGCCACTTGGATTGAAAATATGAGAACTTTAGTCAAAGACATTCCCATATCACCCATCAGAAACTTAGGAGACTCCTTTGAAGGAGCCTGAGACAGTGAGGGAAACAACCTGGAAAACAATGATAGTGGAGGTGGAGATGATCTAGATACAGAGGATTTTTTGGGACTATCTGAATAGTTGGACATCACAGAAGTTAGAACAATAGAGCAATTGGATTCTTCCATTGATAAGGTTGTGCTAGGCGAAAAGAAAAAGAGGGGAGCAAGCACCCTCAAAATGAGGCTTGCAAAGGCTAGATGTGCGAGTGGCTAACGCAAATTGAGATCGGGAAAAGGCAATGCCTTTTCCCGGGCGCAATGAAAATCTCATCTTGGAATGTCAAGGGTTGCAATGCCTCTGACAAGAGTTTCCTGATCAAGCTATGTTTTGATCAGGCAAAACTTGAAACAACTTTAATACAAGAAATCAAACTCAAAAGTGAAGAATGTAAAAAAATTTGCAGCAAAATTCCCAAGATGGAAAAGTTCTTTTGTAGATGCTATTGGGAAATCAGGGGGATTGGGTCTTCTATGGAAGGAAGATGCAGTGAATATTAAAATCATTCAGCAAAAAAAATCATGGTTATGGGCTAAGGTAGACTCAAAACAACATCTCAAAAGGATTAACATAATAAACATCTACGGCCCCAACAACCCAGGTCTAAAACTCATCTTATGGAATGAATTAACTAATATTCTATGGGACCACCTGGAGGGACTCTTTCTCCTTGGGGGCGATTTCAATTCCATACTTAGACTAGAAGACAAAAGGGGTGGCCTAAGGTGGGTAGGGAAAATTCAAAGGGACTTTAACAATTTCATCATGGACAATGGTCTAATGGAGGTGGAGTTAAAAGGAGGAGACTTCACCTGGACAAACAGAAGACTAGATTTCAAAAAAATACCAGAGAAGCTAGATATATTTTTCATATGTGGAGATTGGTCAGCCACGGAATGGATATGGAGGGTTGAGATACTCCCAATAACAGGTTCAAATCATTACCCCATTGGTTTGAGAATATAGGAAGATGCAGTTCTTGATATGTGCCCTTTTAAGTTTGAAGCCATGTGGCTTAGAGCAGAAGGCTTGATGAACTGGTGAAACTATGGTGGAACAATGCTCCATATAGAGTAGGAAATAAAGCTTTAATCTTTAGTAAAAAACTTCAATTCCTCAAAGAGAAGCTGAAAGTCTGGAACAGGGATTGCTTTAAAAATATTTTTTAGGAGAAATACAAACTAGAAGAGGAATTAAAAACACTAAATGAGCAGATGATCACATAGGTAATGACTAATTTTGAATTTCTTCAGGAACAAAAACTAAAGAAAGAGTATGAGGAAATTCTATCTTGGGAGGTGACCTACTGGAGACAAAATTCAAGAGAGTTGTGGCTTCAGAATGTGGACCGCAACACAAAGTTCTTCCACAACTCTGCCAAAGTCAAAAGGGCAGGAAACATAATTTTCTCCATTAAAAATCAGAATGGACAAACCTTAGAAAATGAATAGGAAATCAAGGAGGAGGCTATGAGATACTTCTCAAATATCTTTTGTGTAAAATGATAGCAAACTTCCCTCTCCCAGGACATTTTTAGAACAATCCCAACATGCATAAGCGCGGCCCAGAATGACTTCCTCATGAAACCAACCATAGTTGGGGAAATAAAAAATGCCCTTTTTGGGATGGGGAGTGACAAGGCACCGAGACCTAATGGCTTTACTTCCCTTTTCTATCAACATTTTTGGGAGCTCATGGGAGTAGAAGTTTGGGAAGTTGTAGAGGAGGCACGCAAAGGAAAGTTTATTTTAAAAGATTTGAATAATACTTTAATTGCACTGATTCCTAAAAAATCAGACACCTCAAGCTTTGAAGATTTCAGACCAATTACTTTATGCAATTTTATATACAAAATTATCTCCAAAACCATGGAAAATAGACTGAAATTGATTTTGAGTTCAATAATTTTAGAAGAACAAAGTGGCTTCACTCCTGACAGATTGATTTACGAAGGGATTATTGTTGCCCATGAGACCATTCACACGGTCCAAAAGGCCAAGATAGAAAAAATGTTGGTAAAATTGGATATCATAAAAGCCTATGATGAATTGGATAGGGTTTTTATACTCAAAATTATGCTGAATTTTGGTTTCTCTAAGGAATGCGTAGACTGGATAGAAGGTTGCATCAACAATGTTAGGCTTTCTATTCTAGTCAATGGCAGCCCACAAGGTTTTTTTGAAACATGTAAAGGCATCAGAAAGGGGGACCCTCTATCCCCTTTCCTATCATGGTGAAGGCTTTGGGAAGATTAATAAAGGAAAAAAGAGACACAAGACTATGGAAAGGCATCCAAGTGGCTGTAGGAGAATCGACCCTCTCCCACTTGAAATTTGATGATGACACCTTCTTAGGGGGGAAGCTTCATGCAGAGAAGCACAAATGATGAAAACAACATTGGACACATAAACTGTAGCATTAGGCCAACAGGTAAATTGGCTAAAATCATAGATATATTTCTTTAATACTTCTCCCCAACGACAACGCAAGATATGCAAAGTTTTGGGCATGAGGAAAGGCACCCTCCCGTCTAAATATTTAGGAATTCCTCCTTTTGGAGGTGTAGGGAAGTCTGAACTTTGGACATATTTGACCTCAACAATATCAAAGAAGATGGCAGGTTGGAAAGGGAAATGACTATCATCGGTTAGGAGAATACTCATGTTAAAATCAATTATATCAGCAATGCCTATTTTTTCAATGTTTTTCCTTAGGATTCCAACCAACATCATAAACAAAATATGATAAGGAATGAGAAGATTTTTCTGGAATGGAACAAGTTAGGAGGAAAAAATCCCTCTTCTTGCATGGGATAAAATTTGCAATTCTAAAAAAGATGGAGGAGCTTGAATAAAAAACTGGCAACTTATGAATATTGCTTTAGGTTGCACGCTGATTTGGGATATTTAGAGAAAAACCCAACAACATGTGGGTCCGCACACTAAACAAAAATACCTTGAAAACCAAGGAGATAACCACATCCTCACAGTAAAAAACTCACCCCGGGGATCAGCAATGTGGAATTTCGTAATCTCATGCAGAGCGGTTATCATAGATCACATATCTTGGAAAGTGGGCAATGGACAGCTTGCAAAATTCTGGGAAGACTCTTGGAATGGCCTCCCAGCCCTTAAAAAAATTGGATACTTACATGAATTGAAAAATTACTTCATTAGGAATTGGGGGGGAAACATATCAAATTACTTAGAACCAAGTGAGGAAACACATGGTAGAGAATGGAAGTGGAAACTAGTGGCCCAGGAGAACATACCTGAACAACAGAAAGTGACAATGAAATAAATAATGAAGGGAAGAAATATTATTCTTACTTCAGAAAAAGATAGTGTGATGTGGTGTGCATCAAAATGGGGTGAATATTCAATAAAGCTAGGCTATCAACTACTGGAAAGAGAAGATAGGGAAGAACAATGGCCAATTTAGTTATGCTGGAGAAAAAACCACCTCCCCAAGTAGGGGTGTTTTCATGGCTAGCCACCAGGGGAAGAATCCTAATGGGGGAGAGAAGGGAAAAATTAGGATATCAGGGACCCATGAAGTGTTTGATGTGTGAAGAGGCCGAAGAAAATGTAGATCACCTTTTAGTGAATTGTAAAACAACTAGCTCATGTTGGGAGATGATATAACAAAAACTTGGATGGCAAGGCCCTCTACAGAACACTCTCAGAGAAATCATGCTTGGATAGCCCTCTACACCCAGAAGGTCTCACCTAGATGCAATTTGGGATATCATCCCCTCAACAGTGCTTTGGGAAATTTGGAAGGAGAAGAACTAAAGAATTTTCAGGGAACAAAGCGAAATTTTACCTACGCTGAAGACAAGAATTAATAACTCAATTGAATAAATCATGACAACATCAGAAAAAAATGAATCAATAAAATTCCCCGTCACAAAAATTAGATAGAAGGATCCAAAACAAATGGCCCGGAATCAAAATTTGATCTAGGGTAATAGATCGAAACAAAAGTCTCAAAAAATAGAGGAGTAAAATGGGAACCACCAGACAAGGACTAGATCAAAATTAATTTTGATGGGGCTTCAAGAGGTAACCCTAGAGTCTCTAGAACTGGGGCCATTTCATGAGATTGGCTAGGGAATTTACTGGCTTTTGAAGTGGAGAGGATCACAAAGCGAACATACAACATGGCAGAAGTGCATGCAACAATGCTTGGGGTCAAAATAGGTTTGATGCTAGGAATAAAAAATTTACACCTAGAAGGTGACCCGGCAATCATTGTTGTGGCCATTTAAAAGAGTCACATTTGGGCTTGGCACCTCCAATAATCCATAAATTATATCACAAAACTACTCAAAGGTTTCAAAAATTACAAAATCTCACATGTTAGACGTGAAGGAAATGTTGAGGATGATAGATTGTCTAACTGGGCGGTAAAATTTGACATGGTTGGTGCCAAGCAGTTTGAAAATTTCATTAACCTAACCATTAAAGAAGAAGGATACTTGAAATAATCATCATAACACATGCTTTAAACCAGAAGTAGCTGAAAAGGTAACAATTCAAATGGGTAAGTTGGCGGGTAGTGTTTTGAAAAGACAGAGGGGATACGTAAATCCAATTTTTTGATTGAAGTGAGATGATATTATGACACACTAGGCAATACAGTTACATCTAAATTGATGGCGCCTAGTGGATGCATCAAATCATGCCATCATTTGAAGGATGACACAAAGCCACCTGCGCTCAGACAGTAAAAGAAATAATCATATGATCACCCTCTTCCTGACTCGTGCAAAATGAAATCACATGAAGGACAAGGCTAATGTGGGCTTTAATGAAAAGAAATAATCATTGAGGAGAATGGGCTTTGATGGGATGGGAATGCAACCCTAGAACAAGACATAAATGACAACATTTTTTGATTTTGATTGTAGTTCTAACAAATCTCTCTCTCTCTCTCTCTCTCTCTCTCTCTCTCTCTCTCTCTCTCTCTCTCTCTCTCTCTTCCTTTCTCATTATATATCTAACAATTCTGCAAGTTTTTAAACATAGTGTAGGCCAAGTTCGGAGATGGAGGCCACATTTACTATGAAACTCAGAAGAAACATGCAGCAAAAAGGTTTCTTTGGTGTCATCAAGGTGAAAATAATCTGACAATTACTTCGCTGGACCTCAAGGGAGCTGGAAGAAGCAATTATGGAAATGTTGGGCCCAAAATTCATTGAATCCATCCACAAAGGGCATCTGAACATATACATTCCATCGATGATAATGGAATAGGCATTGGAGCTTGAGGTGGAGTATGATGAATCTCGGGAGGTGTTGAATGCGCTCTTCAAAAAGGACGTGTTGGAGGGCATGTAGTCTTTTTTGAGTGGGCATGGCCAGGAAAGGGATTCATCATCTCGGAATGCATCGCAAATGAAGATTGAGAGAGGGTGCAAGGCTTAATCCCCTTTGTGCGATGGCCTTGGGGTGTAAATAGAGACAACTATAGGATGGAGATGTTCATTGGATGGGAGTCCATTTTATCAAAATCTGATCTCTTGACATAGTGGCTAATTGAGTAGTTTGGAAATTGTCTCTTTTTTGCATTTACTTGGTTTCTTTTCTTGATTTTTGGGAGTATTTGCCTCTAGTTATTGCCTTTGTTGCTTGTTGATGCTTATGTTATCCACGTCCTTCATGTAGACCAAGTAGATGATGCATCTTTTTCTTTTGTGCTCAGTGTAGACCAAGTGGATGAAGTCCCTATTTCACATCCTTGGTGTAGACCAAGTGGACGGAGTCCCTATTTCACGTCCTTGGTGTAGACCGAGTGGACAAAGTGTTTTGTTTATGTCCTCGGTGAAAACTAAGTGGAAAAGATTATTGTATTGGTCTTTGTCTTGGATGTTGATCCATTGGACTAGGTGGGTTGAGTAGCCATGAGAAGTAGCTCCTTAGGTGGTCCCTAGCCTGAAAGTGGCCACATAGGTTGTGTCAAGGAGTTTCTTAAAAAATGAAAACTTAATAAAATGAATTGGGTATAAACATTAAACAAGATAAATTGGTAATTGTACCCTAAATGTTAGAGATTGACCCATGCAGGTGGTAGATGGTAATTATTCCCCAGATATTAGAGATTGACGTGTGTAGATCTTGTAGATGGTACTTACACCTCCAATTTGAGTATTGGTCCATGCAGGTGGATATACTTCCTATGGATAGTACTCTGCCATCTAGGTCCAGTAGTAGTGAGTAGTGACCCTATTCTATTATGATTATGTTGCATTAGATCTCTATATCATCCTCTAAGTTTATGCACTGATTAGCATATGTGTTAGCCATCTTTTGGTGTTCTTGTGTACCTTGTGTTTGTGGTTGAGTGATTATACCCAAGAGAATGGTGGGGTGGGCCTGAGGGTTCCACATGGTAGGGCAGTGTTGCACATCACTGTTGAGGACCGGTGCATAGGTGCAAGACTTATTTTAATGATGGATTTCTGAGCATGATGTTCTCTTTCTATGCATCTTTACTCTTTTAGTACTTGCTTATGCTAGATAGTTGTTATTATTTTTAGTTTTTGATCTTGAGGGTTTACTACCATGGTTGTTGGTATCTGGTACTCCCCAATCTAGATAAATCCTTATATTTTAGTCATACATGGGTGCCAACAAGCCTACCTTGTTATCAAACTGAGAGAACCTTGTTCAGGAGTGTTTCTAGTTCATTTTAGTATTTTGCAGAGCAACCTAGTGCATTTGTTTATTATTTTAGCACACATGTCCATCTTTTGGTTCATATCCCTAGTCTTTTAGTGTATATTCATGATCTTTAAGTGCATATGTAAAAAAATGTAATGCATTTACACTCTATTCTAGTGCATTTATTTTACCAAATTAGCGCATATCTGACAATTTTTTGTTCCACTGGGTCTGTGAAAAAATGGATTTCAGATTTAGATTCCTTATGTTTTCAGGATGGTTTTCAAGTATTTACATCTCTTTTTTGTTTCTGTATAATGATGTTAGGTTCACTTTTTGATTTAGGCTTAAAATGAACCTTATTTTGGAATGCACTGAGTATGATCTTGTCTCCTTGATTGGTGACCATTGGTGATGGTCTGGTCTTATCTTGTGAGGTTTGTGGACATGGTCTGGACTCTCATGTGGTGGCTTGAAATTATTTTTCTATTCTTCCTAAGTCATTGGGGTTGTCTTGGAATCCTTGGATGTACGTTTGAGTCTTTAGCTTGTGCACGATCATGATTTAACTTCTTATGGTTGCATCTTTGGTTATGCTTCATGGTTATATTACACTTTTGTAATTTTTTCCATCTTCCTTTCAAAAAAAATGGTTTGTGCTTATTTTAACCCTATGTTCTGAGGGTTCCTTGGTGGGGTATTACATCTAGTATCAAAGCCCATGTTCACATGTTGGGATCTCTGGTGTATATTTACCCATTGTATTTTGTGTGAGTGGTGTATGGTTGTTGTACTCACCTATGATTATCATTCCTTTCTTATTTCCTTAGTATGGCTTGTTAGAAATTGTTATATGTGATTTTGATGCATATCTTTTTTTACTGTGAAGGATGCCTCCTAGGGGTAGAAGTGGTCATGGAATGCACATCAAGATGACCATGAGGAGGAACTTTGTGAGGAGGAACATAATGAGAAAGAGCATTAGGAGGAAGAGAAACATGAGGATCACTAGTAGGTCAATAGAGAGGGTCATGGTGGTAATGATGGGAATCCCTAGTTGGTTCAGTTGTTATAGGAACTTATTACTCAATTGGGACCTCGTCGGAAGGAATCTCACAATGGGGAGGCTCAATTATTTGATAATGGAGTGCGAGAGCGGAGGAGAGATAATGAGCATTCTTGTACCCCATCTAGATCAAGAGTAGAGCATAAGAGAGATAGGGAAGGGGTGGATGAGTATTTTATCTATGCAGGGAACATGATATATCTTTTGAGGTCTCATCCACCTATGTTTGATGGTTCTTGTAGTGGTACCAAGGCCAAGACTTGGTTATTGGATCTTGGACATTACTTCTCTATGCACCCTTTTGAAAGCAAGAATAGAGATTGGTGTGCCATTATACACCTTAGGATTTTTGCATCTACTTGGTGGTGCATAGAGGGGAAAAATATCCAATTGGATAGTGTGACTATTTCTTGGGAGATTTTTTATGAGAAATTTTGTGAGCATTTCCTTTCTAACTAGTACTGAGAGGCATGCACTAATAAGTTTCATTATATCCGATAGGGAACTATGACAGTGGATCAGTATGAGCGTAGGTTATTTGAGATGAGGTAATATTATAGTTATACTCATGATGAGTATATGTTAGTATAACACTTTATACGAGGCCTTAATGGATGTATTGTTGGAGATGTTCATATGCATCATCCTAGGAAAATTTCCCTTTCCACTGAGAAGGCACAATTGGATAAGGGAAATATAGATAGGGGTTTTGGTAGTAGGAAAGGATCATAGGTTCATAGTGCTTAGCCTTGTGGACCTAGTGCATAGGGTACTCAAGTAAAACATGTAGGTTCTTCTAGGGCATATTCAACACCTCCTAGGGCTAGTCGCCAACAATGACATAGATAAAAAATTTATTCAGGGTTCATCCCAGAGGTAGGGCTCTAGTAGACACAAGTGAAGACATCGTTGGATTCACATCCTAGACATAGGTGTCATAGTTAGGCATCGAGGAGTGCACCATAGAGTGATCAAGAAAGATCTAGTAGGGGCAGTTTTTTTCAGTCGAGTGCACCTTTTGTAGGTCAAGCTTTTGGCAAAGGGGTTGTTTCCCTTGTGACCAACAAGGACATATTATTGTACATTGTCTTTAGAGGTCAACATTAATTTTTAGCACCATGAGCACATTTATGTGTCGGTGTTAGGTGATCTTCATTCCTTGGTTTTATTTGAGGCACATCGTGTGCCATGAATCACACATCCTGGTGTCAATAAGGTGCATGCTGATCTTAGATAGATGTACTTTTGGGCATGGATGAGGTGTGATGTTTCCAATTTCATGGCTCAATGTCTTGAGTGTTAGAGAGTGAAGCCAGAGCCTTAGCATTCTGATAGGTCTTTTACAGCCACATTATTCTCGAGTGGAAGTGAGACACTATATCTATTAATTTTATTACCATGTTACCTATGTCATCGCATCATCCTAATGTCGTTATAGTTACTATGGAAATTTTTTCCAAGGTAGCTCACTTTTCACCCATGAGAGATTCTTATACTACTACTCTAGTAGCACATGCATTTATGAAGGATATAGCTTAGTTGCATGGGATACCTTGTAGAATGATTTAAGATAGAGATTTAGTGTTTAGTTCTACACTATGGACATCTCACCAGCATTCTTTGGGCATACAAATCAATTTTATGTCAACATATCATCTAGAGACCTATGGTCAAATAGAGTGAGTGAATTATCATGTTCTTGAGGACATGCTTCGCATGTATGTCATGGATTGACAGTTGAGGTGGGAGAACTATTTGTACATGGCTGATTTTTCCTACAATAATGGGTACCATAGTTCTCTTGGCATGTCTCATTTTCAGACCATGTTGCTAGATAGAGGGAACACTAAGAGGGGGGCTGAATCAGTGTTCTAAAAATATTAAACTTTATTAATTTGATTCCCAATCCATTTAATGCATATAACAAAAGGTAAAGTGAAAGAACATAAAAAAAATAACCACAACACCATAACATATGGTTTTTTTTATTGTGGAAACCCTTTTAGGGGAAAAGACATGGTGGGGATGGAACCCACAAACAAAATACTCTGCAAAAATATATTCTTAAAATAAGTTTAGGAATGCTCTTGCATTCAGGAACACTGTCTAGAGCTCATTACTCAATTAAAATTAGGGATAAAACCCTCTACAAGAAGGCTCACTTTCTTACATGATCACATCAATGATCATAAGATTTCTAACTATGTGCTAAAAATGTGTCACACTTCTATGAATCATTGTATCCAAGATTTCTCAAGAATGAGGTCTCGAATGGAGACCCATAGCTCTTTATTCATGGACTGCAAGGGTTTGTAATGGAGGCCCTCATATTGACCTAGTTTGTGCCCATGCAACTACACCATAAAATGAGAGATTCAAAGAGGAAAAACAAGAATGCTAGTCTCCATGATCATCAAGTATGCATGCAAATGAAAATGGAAGCTATTCTATATGATAACAATGCATGAAAGGAAACTAATCTATATAATAAAAATGCATGATTATTATATGAAAGGAAATATAAATGCAAGCAATCTATGAAAGGAAACATGGATCTAATCTAACATGCAAGTGCAAAATTAATCTAAATAGATTGCCATGGGGGCATGAACGAAGAAGACAAGAAGAGAGAAGTTGCAATATCCAAGCTCAAGTGCTCAAATTCTCCTCCAAAATTGCTCTCCAAACCTACAGCATAACAATATAATAAAAAAATATTTTGTTGAAATGAGAAGGAGAGGTTTTCCTTTTAAAGAGCAATGGACGGTAGAGATTAAGAGGCAAAAAGAAAATAAGCAATGGTGGAGATTAAGTCTTGGTTGATCCATGTGCTCATATCTTCAAAAGGCAAAATCAAAGGCTATGATTAAGAGGCAAAAAGCCCACCACTTAGGAAGATGTGTAGAAAAAGGAACTTTATTTATTTTTATTTAATTTATT